>ML778292.1:260750-276036 GCA_009831015.1 Picea engelmannii
TTCAACCCCTCCTTCTTGGGTTGATTGTTTATGTTTTTCCATTTATTGAATTCTATCATTCATTGTCTGCAATTCAATCTTGAACCCTAACAATCTATCTTCTATTTGAGTTTGAATGGTATCTTTAATTTTTTTTATCAATCGTTGCCTCTAGCTCTATTTGGAGTTTTTCGTCTCTTTCTTCACTCCTTTTTTCTAATGTTTCTAACTCTATTTGTGTTTTGACATCTCTCTCTTCTCTTTTTTTTCTACTGATTCCATATAATCGTAAAGGATCTCTAGGGCTAGGGTGATTTTGGGGGCCTCCCCTTGTTAGACTGAGTTTTTGGAATAGGTGGCGGAGTTCTCATATTGAAAAGAGGAGAAAAAATATTTAACAATTATTATTATTGATTGACTTTATCTCTCAAATCAACTTTTACTTCGGAAACTTAAAATAAATAANATATATATATATATATATATATATATATATATATATATATATATATATATATATATATATCTTTACGTAAAATTAAAATTGAATCAAAGTAAAAAGCAACTCACCTCATTTCAGATGTCCAAATGCTCAACCTTTTGAAGAAGCTAAAAATAATTTGTAGAGAAGTCTAGATAAACTACAAAGATTATTCTGGGTAGAAAAGGAAAAAACTACAGAGATTATTCCCCTTCAAAACCCTAGATAGATAATCTTAGAAATAAAATATCTCCTTCAAAGAGAGAGAGAGAGAGAGAGAGAGAGAGAGAGAGAAGTATTATTCTTTTTCAAAACAACAGAGATATAATTTCAAAACCGCAGAGAGAAATATTATTCCCATTCAAAACCGAAGAGAAATATTATTTCCGTTCAAGAGAGAAACATTATTCCCATTCAAAATCGCAGAGAAATATTATTCCCTTTCAAAACCGCAATGTATAAATTGTTAATGTATTAATTAATTATATTACATTATTAATGTATTAATCAATATACCATAAATGTAAATCAATTACTTTGATGTACACATGACATATATATATATATATATATATATTGGTTTGTTACTTTGTCCCCCTGCCTCAGCCACACCAAAACCTTACCTAAGGGTGAAAAAAACATCGTTTTTCACCATTAGATCCAACCTCTTTGGACAACATTTATATATTATTATTTATATTACATATATTATTATTTATATTACATTAATGTAATACAATACGTAATAGACCATTAATTTATATACATTAATGTACTACTTTAGTAATGTATTACTTTATCATTGTATTAATACTTAATGTTTTAATGTATCATTTTTTTAGTAATATATTTATTAATGCATTTAATGTAGGAAATACAATTTTTTTAATAATGTATTTCTTTATTAATGTATTAATAGTTTAACAATATTAATTAATAAGATATTAATACATTAATAATTTATTAATACAAAAATGCATCCATATACATATACATTAATAGTTTACTATGTTACATTGTACATCAATGCATTATTACTTTAATATATACATTAAATTAATATAATAATATGTTACATTATTAATGTATTAATATTTTAACAATGTATAAATTAATAATTAATTAATTAATTATTACATTAATAATAATGTATTAATCAATATTATAATGTAAATTAATTACTTTCGTATATATATTGCATTTATATATTATTATTATACATTATATTAATATAATACAATATATTAATATATTAATAGAGCATTATTTTATATATATTGATATAATACATTAATGTACTAACAACTAATAATAACCACTTCATAAAAGTTGTTGATATAAATGAAGCATATATCAATAACTTTTATAAAGTGGTTGTTGTTAGTATTTTCATTATTAGTCCTTGTCGTAGGCATAGAGGGACTATAGTGATCGATAATGCGTTGACTACATATTAGTTTGTCCTTTGACCCAAAATATTTACACAATACCTATTGTTGGAGCTATGGAATTAAAAGCATGTAACATATATGTATTGCTCTGATTGGATAAGAGAATGGAGGTCTTATTGCCAACTTCGCTATTCCCAAGGTACTATATGGAAACATATCCAAAGTTTTTCTCGTAGACAATATTTTTTAATCATATATTTTTCCTCTATATTGGTTGAAGGTCGATTAATGCTAGCATTAATTCGAATGTTTGTATTAGCATTTTCTGCTAGCCGGATATATCTGTAGGTTTTGATGTGTACTAAGCATATTGAAATGTTTTGATATCCAATCTTTGTAGTGATTAAGAATTCCAAAGTGTATAGCATCTTTGGCGGATGTATTTTTGTTGAAATGTATTGACACTTATTCTGAGATGCCTCAATAGACCTGAAAACGTAAATGTTTACATGATGCGACGTCCTCCAACACCCCTGACATCTTAAATGTTTTCATACCGCGAGGTCCTTAGATAGCTTGACAGTCTTAAATGTTTATGTAAATACGCTTCAAGGAGTACATTTTTCCTTGAAATTTTCTATACAGTTACAGTGAATTTGCACAGTCTTGTTTTTCCACCACCAATTCAATAGCCATTGTATGTTTCATCCTTGTTCTACCATTGAAGCTAGATACATTGTTTACTGGTTCGGTGAGTGTTTATTCTTCATTGGTTTCTCGGTTGTTGCTTGTTGTTGTTTCACTCACGATTCGACTTGGGCTTATACATTTCATTGTTTCAGAGTAAGTTTGGATGTCATAGTTTCATTTTGTATTCCTTGTTTGTTGTTCAGTGTTTGCAGTTTGCAAGTAGAATGTTTTCTTATTTGTAGTGGCATGTTTATTGTATGTTTTTGGTTCCTTTTGTGCTTGGGGTGCATTTTCGTAATTGTTGGAGATAGATATATATTTTTCACTGGCTCAGTGGTTCTTGTTGGTTCATTGGTTCATGGTTTTTTGGTTCTATTTGCTTGCCTAGGGTTTGCGCTTTGGGGCCCTGGGGGTGCAATTCATCTTGTTTATGCTTTCTCGTTGATTTGGTCCTTGCTATTTTGTTTTGTTTCATTCGACCTTGTAGGGTTGGGGTGCAGCGGTGGTTGTTGGAGATTTTATTTTTTATTTTTTTTGAATTGTTATTGTTTATTTGGGGTACTTTACGGTTTGCATCCCCTGCACCCACGAGTTGACATGAAGTTGTGTTATTTTCCATGTTTGTTGAGGATGATATCTGTTATTCTGTAAGATTTTTCTACTGCTCCAATCATGACATGAAAGAAAATAGTTGTATGCAAAATTGTGCTAGGATTGCATGTGAAGTTACAATATCCACTATTTTTTTGTTGGAATAAATCATATGTATACATGCTACATTTATAAACCATGTATGATCAAATGTGAAGATATGACATTACATGTTCTTTATCCTCTACATAGACTGGTGTGCACACGATACAATTTGTGTTGTGCTTGAGATATGATATGTGCAACAAACATTCTGCAAGATTACATTTTCATGTCTGGAAGCATGTCTCGGTATTTTGCCACAAAAAACTGAGAACTTGTATCGTGGGCACATAATTCTGTGTAGAGGATAAAGAACATGGTTAAAGGTCATATCTGGATAAATTGCGAGGGAAAACCAAAAATCGTTTAGCTGCGGCCATGCAATTGCGTGATATTTTGTGCCTTGTATGATCCAGGTGGATATCGGTGGCCACCCACATTTTCCAAATGGCTCAAAACAGTTTTCTAGCCATTTTGGCAATTTACTATTTTTAGCAGGTTTTAACTTCCGGGGCCATTTTGAGGGTCCAAATGAAGGTTTTTTGAGATCTAGATTCTCAATGATAGCTGAAGGCATGATTGAGCCCCCAAAATGAATCTCATCGACAATACCTTTCCAACGAGCTATCACACTCCTAAAACGGAGATCGTATGCAAAAGTTATGACCCCGGGAAGTTGATGTACTCACTTACCCAAACGGGGCCCACATGACTTTTGGTGCTTCATCTCCTAGGGTTAGGTTTTTGGATGTCTAGGAATTTTGGCATTCTGATTTATTGTAAAAGGGCCTTTAGAGCCTCATTGTAATCATCTTCTTACGAATGCGAGTAGCCGTCACATCTCTTCTCAGAGATAAGCTGCCACCATTCTAGCGAGTCTTTCACTCTGTATTTTTACAGTCTCTGTACATTTCTTTCATTAATAGAAATTGTTTATTATTGTATATCTTTGACTCTTGTTATATTTCCGCTATAATATCTCTGAATATTTATGTGTTATATCTCCGCTCTCATTTCGTGCCGAAAATAATCTGGATCATTGTAATATATTTTGGGCAAGGAAAACAAATATACATGTTTACAACCATGGATAGAGAAGCACAAAGGTTTTTGTTTCTGCCTCTCTAGACTATTCGTTGAGTCAGTTTTGTTGTATGTACGTATTTCTTGTTCTTTGGTGAATACCAGCTTCCATTGATGTTCATTGAATTGTGTGCATTCCCACATTGAAACAAACAGAGTGGCTAGTGAAAAGGAGGGAGTCTTGACTACAACAGATCAAGAGAATATAGAAAGGTGCATGCTTGTACTGTTGTTTCATATTGCATTGTTTTGTATTTCATTTATGGTATGTATATATGTTAAACTAGTTGTGTGCCTTCCTATATGGTAAGTTATCTTAGTTACATGCATCATACTAAGCTAGTTCATGTATGTTGTGTTTGCGTTGTATTGCTGCATTTAAACAAACAGAATGGATGGACAGGACGATGGACTCTTTGGTGGGTAAATAAACATGTTTCTTTTTCTTTTAGATGTCTTTCTTCATACTAACTTACCTTCGTGTCCATTGCATATTCGACGTTGTTGCCTTGGAAAAAGTAGGTTACTTGGATAGGGAGATGACTTCTTCTGTGCAACAGTGGAGGATTTTGTGGTACAATCTTCTAAAAGGTATACCAAGTGTGCTGGTAAATTAAATATAAAAACTGGGTGGGGGCATATAATATTAGACTTGAAAATGATCACTTCGCTGTAATGGGCCTTTCTATGCTCCCTATTTCTACTTTTCTCATTATCTATTATCCATTTTGTTTATTAATTCATCTGCTTAGTGTGTTTTCCGAAAATTCCTTCATGCGTCAGTTGGCAGACTAACGGTTTGACATATGTGGTCCTTCTCCTACCTTATTCCATAGTTACCCACTTTTTCAATTGCGGGTGCTAGGCTGGCAGGTTGAAGATTGTTCCCCTGACTTCCGAGGGTCTATGATATACAGATTGGCCATGGTGCCCCGCGCTCACGCCCTATTTACTGTTAAACATTACGCCAGTCAAAAAATTCAGATGCATACAATTTTTTGGTTATTTTGTCGTTCCAATGGACAATATACAATTCATATGCTTGTTTAGTCCTAATGTTCATCTGCACATGCTTGCATCAGAAAAAGTTGGACTAGTGACACAACCATGAGTAGTCAATCATCCCAGACATCGACAGAACGACAAGGCCAAAGGTAAAGATGCATACGTTGTTCTCTTACTATGTTTACTAAATAGATATCATGGGTTGTATATTCATCTATGGCATGACAGATATGTTGATTCCATCTGCAATACATGGTTTGCATCTCGCAAGAGGTATCAACAAGTATAAGAGAGACGTTGAATGTGTTGCATGTTACATAGACTAAGAGATGTTGTTGCGAAACTGTGGCTCCATAGTTCATCGAAAACTATGAGTGTACTTGTAGCACTGTACCATTTACTTTAGTTTCCCTGTTCAAAAAATGTCATCAGGTCTAGAGTTGTAACATCCAAAGCACTGTCAATAGAGGCCTTGAACAGCCGCCAAAGTGGACAAGTGTTCGTCGGGGACATAATGGTTGTCTATAGCACCTACTTGGACAAGGAAAACAAAAGTAGATCCATTATGCATGCTGATATGATAGACAAGTCTGCCATGATGACAATGACATTAACTGTTCCTCCACAACTTGTCCAGAAACATGTAGAAAAGATATTTCTGCATAATGGGATATCCATTACAGATTTTAATATATTTTCCAAAACAATATATGACCGTAGTGATTGTGATCGAATCATTTCACTGAACAAAATAAGCATTGTGGAAAAAATTCTCGTTGTTTGTTCAGAATATGGCTTCATCCCGGACTTGACTATCAACCAGCTTGCACAGAGCACTGATATTTACCTAATCGGAATGATTGGGTTTGTTGTCACACTGGTGAGAAAATTTGGCTCACAACACAATCTCCATATAAAGGATGGCAAGTCAGACAACGACAAGGAAATGGTACCGCTTTTAATATTCAGTTTGTCCTTTACTTTCGCATTTGCATGTATGTCGAATAACTTACACAAATATTGCACTGTTGCATGTTGGAGCTACAATTGTTCGATATGTATTCAGATTTGTTTTCGTCAATAGAACAACAATTTCATAGAGGGCAGATTCCACTTATGTTGTTCAAAAATATAACAAAGAACAGGGATGCTAGAGAAAGGATCTTTCGGACAACCCAGGCAACATTTGTAACATAGTAGCGAGAAGATATAGTAGAGTATATGAAGAAACTAGCTAGCTCTACAACTATTGCGCGTATACATCCACAAAATCATCCTCACTTTGCTTATAGAAATAGCCTTCAACAAATTTCTGCTCCTGTTTAATTTTTATTTTATTTTTTTTAAGGGGAGGGGGGGTTACAGTTGTGTATTATATTCATCAATGTATTAATCCCTTTGCTCTCTTTCCTAGGTTGAAGGTCTTTTAGTTGCATCCAATGTGTACTCGACCCCCTTTGAGCCCGTCTGTGCAAACTGCAATTCCGTTGCTTCTGCCTCCACTTTAATAAGTGGTGATACGATTGATTGTCTGTGATGCAGTGAAAAGTGTCCATATATATATGGAAATTGCATCAATGTTGTTATCCAAACCGTGGGAAACACAATTGTGCATTGTATGATTAGGCAGCCTCTGTTACAAAATTTGCTTCCTGAGTTGGCAGAGTTGTTGTATGAAAGTTATCTACAGAAAAAGGAAAGCAGTGTGTACATGTTGCGACATCTTCGGATACAGAAAAAATTCATCTTAAATGAGGACAATGCAATTTTTCATATTAGCTGAAGAAGCAGAAAAAATGAAATATATGAAACTTTCGCAGGAAACGAAAATACCTTATGTGTCTCTGTAATATCTGTTCAACATCTAGATGAATGTTCGTTGGACTTGATCCATATCTTTGTAATCCCCATATATCGCATGCCACCAGTTATTTCCTACTGGGAACATATATCATATGCAAGAGAAAACGAATGCAATGATGTCTTTTCTTTGTATATCAAAGTGTTTGGTGCAAAGGTCGATGGGTTCTACTCTATGGAACCTTCTGGAAACTTGCTTGTTGTCTGTTTAAAGTATGGTTGGTTCTTGGTTATCTTATTTGTCTATCAATATGTATACTATGGAACTCCAACTGTTCTTTAAAGGACACAAAACAATATAATTGAATTTTTTAGCCAGCTGGCATGCAGATCCACCTGATAATTTCTATGGCATTGTGACGCAAATGTACTATGTGTCTTGCTTTAGCAGATTTCCTTGATCGATGAACTTGGTCAAATTATCGTTCTAAAATAATTTGAAGTCAACGAATATATGGTGTGTGAAGTGTAACTATCCTATCATACCAACAAGAGGCTCTTAAAATTCAAATTGATCATTGTTTTTTCATTTTTGCTTATTCACTAAACTTGGTAAAATTAATATCCTGGAATAATTTGAATGAACGAATAATAGTTAATATTAATAATTTAGTATTTGAAAATAATTTTTTTAGATAAAGTTAGATAGGATGAGCATCCCTAAACAATTGCAATTTTGAACCTGCCAAAACTTGTTCCTTGTTGTTTTCTTTTGCTTGATTTCGCCTTGCAGGGTTGGGGTGCAACGACGGTTGTTGGAGCTTTTATTTTTTCCTTTTTTTTTATTATTATTGTTTATTTGGGGCACTTTGTGGTGTTCATCCGTTGCACCCACGGGTATACATGCAGTTGTGTTATTTGCCATGTCTATCGAGCTCGATATCTATTATTTTGTGAGATTTTGCTGCTGCTCCAGTCCTGCAATGAAAGAAAATAGTTGCATGCAAAATTGTTAGAGGATTGCATGTGAAGTTACAATATTGTTTTCTTCTAAAAGTACATGTTTACTATGTATTTCTCATTTCTCTGAAAACTTTTATATCATTTGCCTGACCAGATTGTACAAACTTCCTTATCTAATTAAATTATGCAATATCAAAAATTAATATTAATAATTCAGTATTGAAAATAATGTTTTTAGATATGCTAGATAGTTGATAGAGATTAGCATCTGTAAACAATGGCATTTTTAGATAGTTTATCATGGTCTCTGGGTGGTATTTGTAGGCCATGGAACAATAAAACCTCAATTTTCATCCCGCTAGCTGGCGAACCCGCCATCCAATTTTTTTTTAAGTATGAAATAAGGAATCTGCATATGTTGTATAAAATCTCATGTCCATACTTTATAAAAGTACATGTTTACTATGTATTTCTCATTTTTCGAAAAACTTTTATATCAGTCGGTCCACCAAAATGGACAAACTTCGTCGTCTACTTAAATTTTGCAATATCAATATGTAATATCAATAATTTAGTATTGAAATTAATGTTTTTAGATATGTTAGGTAGTTGATAGGCATTACCATCCATAAACAATGGAAAATTTGAACCCTCCATCCCTCGAGTCCATCTGTCAATCTACATATCGTAGAAGTTCGAGTGTTATTTGGAAGATACGAAACAATGAAAGTGCAATGTTCAGCCAGCCAGGCCAAGAGCCCCTGATAAAAAAAAATGGATAAATATTGAATGAGGGATCCACATATGCTCTATAAAATTTCTTGTCCATAGTTTCTAAAAGTACATGTTTACTATGCATTGCTCGTTTGTTGAAAAACTTTTATATCAGTCACCCGACCAGATTGCAAAAACTTTCTTGTCTAATTAAATTCTGCAATATCAAAATTTGATATTAATAATATAGTATTGAAAATTTTGTTTTTAGATATGTTAGATAGTTGATAGGGATTAGCATCTGTAAACAATGGAAAACTTGAACCCACCAGCCTTTAAGTCCATCTTTCAATTTGTATATCGCAGAACTCTAAGTGTTATTTGGAGAACACGGAACAATGAAACTACAATGTTGAGAATCATGTCCATATAGAGACTCTGCATATGCTCTATAAAATATCATGTCCATACTTTATATAGAGACTCATGTCCACAAGTCCTCCTGTTAATTTGTATATCGCGGAAGTCTAGGTGTTATTTGTATATCTCGGCAAGTCCAGCTGATACTCAATTTTCAGTCCGCTAGGTCGCGAACCCACGATCCAAAATGTTCATGGAGAACTTGTCAATTTGTATATCGTGGAAGTGAAGATGCTATTTGTAGGACATCGAACAATAGATACTTATTTTTCAGCCCGCCAGACCATGAACCTGCTATCCAAAAATTGCCCAAGTATGGAATGAGGGATCTGCATATGTTCTAGAACAATACAAATGCAACTTTCAGCCAAGCAGCCTATAGGTCCTCCTGTCAATTTGTATATCTCAGAAGTTTGGGTGTTATTTGTAGGACACAGAACAATAGGGATTCTATTTTCATCCCACTAGGCCATGAACCCGCGATCAAAAAAGTGGCTAAGTATGGAATGAGGAATCCACATATGCTCTATAAAATCTCATGTCCATACTTTATATAGAGACTCATCTCCACAAGTCTGGTTGTCAATTTGTAAAACGTGAAACTGTAGTTGCTATTTGTAGGACACAGAAAAACAAATACTCAATTTTCAGCTCGCGGCCCAAAAAGTGCCTGGACTGCCTATCAATTTGTATAGCGCGGAAGTCTAGGTGCTATTTGTAGGACACCGAACAATAGATACTTAATTTTCAGCCAACCAGGCCACGAACGCATGATCCAAAAAGTGCCCAAGTATGGAATGAGGGATCCGCATATGTTCTAGAACAATACAAATGCAATGTTCAGCCAAGCATCCCCTAGGTCCTCTTGGAAATTTGTATATCGTGGAAGCCTGGGTGTTATTTGTAGGACACAGAACAATAGAGACTTTATTTTCAGCCCGCTAGACCATGAACCCGTGATCAAAAAAGTGCCTAAGTATGGAATGAGGGATTTTCATATGCTCTATAAAATCTCATGTCCATAATTTGTATACAGACTCATCTGCGCAACTTCGACTATCAATTTGTATATCGCGGAAGTGTAGGTGCTATTTGTAGGCCACAAAACAATAAATACTCCATTTTCAGCCTGCTAGGCCCCGAACACATGATCCAAAAAGTGCCTGGACTACCTATCATTTTGTATATCATGGAAATCTATGTGCTATTTGTAGGACATTGAACAATAGATACTTAATTTTCAGCCCACCAAGCCGCGAACCCGCGATCCAAAAAGTGCCCAAGTATGGAATGAGGGATTCGCATATGTTCTAGAACAATACAAATGCAATATTCAACCAAGCTGCCCATAGGTCCTCCTATCAATTTGTATACTGCGAAAGTCTTGGTGTTATTTTTAGGACACGGAACAATAGAGACTCTATTTTCATCCCGCCAGGCCACAAACCCGCGATAAAAAAAGTGGCTATGTATGGAATGAGGGATCTGCATATTCTCTATAAAATCTCATGTCCATACTTTATATAGAGACTCATCTCCGCAAGTCCGTCTGTCAATTTGTATATCGTGGAAGTGTAGGTGCTATTTGTAGGACACAAAACAATAGATATTCAATTTTAAGCCCGCTAGGTCGCGAACCCGCAATCCAAAAAGTGTCCAAGTATGGAATGAGGGATTCGCATATGTTCTATGAAATCTCATGTTCATACTTTATAAAAGTACATGTTTACCATGTATTTCCCATTTTTCAGAATACTTTAATATTACTTGGCCAGCCAGATTGTACAAACTTTCTCGTCTAATTAAATTCTGCAATATGGACCAACCAACTCGCAGGTCTACCTGTCAATTTGTATATCGTGGAAGTGTAGGTGCTATTTGTAGGACATGGAACAATAGAGGCTCAATTTTCAGCCTGCCAGTCCGAGAACACACAATTGAAAAAGTGCCTAAGTATGGAATGAGGTATCCGCATATGCTCTATAAAATCTCATGTCCATACTTTATAAAAGTGCATGTTTACTATGTTTATTGATAATATGTAATAAATTATCAATATGTAATATTGATAATTTAGTATGGAAAATAATGTTTTTAGATATGTTAGATAGTTCATAGGGATTTCCATTCATAAACAATGCTAATCTTGAACGCGCTAGCCCTCGATTCAATCTATCAATCTGTCTATCGTGGAACTTTGAGTGTTATTTGGAGGACACAGAACAATGAAAGTGAAATGTTGAGCCAGACAACCTATAGGTCCACTTTTCAATTTACAATTTCTGTGACATACAAATTGATGGCCGATATCTGTCACTGAGATACAATATGACCATCGGCCCTTCATGTCTCCTGGGTATATCTTCTGTCATTTTTCTTTTGTAACCTGCATGACCACTTTCCATACTTCGGTATTTCTTAGAATCGGTTTCCCCATCACCGTTGCCTTTGTGCTTGTTTCCATATATGCAATAATTAAGCTTTAATGCTAGTGGCCATCCTACAGGGACTGTTAAGATTGTCATTAATGTCCGGAAATATGGAGAAGATTTTTCATTACTACGAATTAAACTAAGATTTTCACACAACTATGTTATCCTTTCCAAGTATTCATTTCAAAGGTGATGCAATCTTATTTTTTTGTGTGCTGACGGGTTGATGATTTTAATAAATTTCTAATTCTTAATCTCTTTTCGCCGTCACCACCACCTTCACACTTTTTTGTAATTGTGCAATTACTGAGCTGTGATGGTGACAACTTATTCTGCACAAACACTGGAAATTGGCATTGATCAGCGAAAGACTCGAGGAGATATTCCATTGATACGCATTAAACCATAATTTTTGGAGGGTAATATTATCCCTCCTCGATTTTCATTTCAAACATTGTCTCGAGCAAATGGAAATTCTTAATAAATTCTAGTAGAAGTTATCTCCACACACAGAAAACACATTGGTGCATAATGGCGAGATGTTCCACTATTCTAGGGAATATTCTTACTATTCATCTCGCTCTACCTAGGAGCAAAAAAGGAAATGGTCCCTTGGTACACCGAGAGATATATTTCATGCCAAAAAATTCCATCGCAACCCTGGCTTCTCAGAGAACCTGCCCAGTTGGATTCATGCCTGTCGTAGAAGTTGATGCCATGAATTCTGAGCCGAAAGAAGATGATGTGATGGACGATGATATGGCAATGGATGATGGCAATGCAAATAATCTTCCCACTCCTGTGCCCCAATTGAAATGAACCATAACAAATGGAGCTTCCTGGCTCAGTGATGGTGGTCATGACAACCCCAAAAGGATTTTCAGAAAAGAAACCAACGGTAAATGCAATAGCTACTTTGCAGTGCGAAAGTAGGAATTCCAAACTTCCAAATTAGTTTGTTCTGGGTAAAAGAGTTTAACTATAAAGAAATGATATGTTGATGCTCCCATAGATATATGTCAAGCCAAAAAATTATTGATTAACATCTTCGGGAATCAGGTCCAAAACTCTCACTATTGCAAGGATTTTACCTACTAGTCATCTCCTTCTGCCCAAAATGGACTAATTTGGGCCTTGGGAATTGCACATGCAAGTTGTGCTACTGAATTTTTTTGGACTATGCAGAGGTGGTTTCAGCTAACGACTATTCCACTTTCCCTGCAACCATTTAAATGTTGCATACTATGAATATCATGCTTGTGTTTATCGTAGATACCTTCAATGTTTTGGCCCGAAGAACTGGGTCCAACTTCTAAGGACAGATGTACAATACTTAGTGTTTTTCTTATTTTTTTAAATGGATTCGCTATTAAAAAAAATTGCTTTTGATTCTTCGTCGTTGCCTCTTTTCTCGGTTTAACACATATTCTAACTTGCATGGTTTGGTTCTCTCGTACTTCTTCGATATTGTGTTTACTAATACCAATTGTACAATGTTGCAACAAAATCATTATTCTTGTTTCTAGGCATGCAATTATTAAGTTTTAATGCAAACAACCCATTATGCAAGAAGTTTAATACTTGACTTAATATGTTGCACCCATGGAAGAAATGAACAACACGGTTACACCCACACATTCCAATAAAATCTAATCTTCAACAAAGAATTTGCTGACAATTAGTAGAATATGAATTTTAGTAGTTAAGTTAATATGTTACAGTCATGGAAGAATGTATCAAGAACATAGTTACACGCAGAGGTTGCAATAAAATATAATCTTGAACAACGCATTTGCTGACAATTAGTAGAAAATCATGGTTTTGCAACAATGGGGCTTCCTTGAAACCGATTCGCACTTACCAAAACTGCCTTCCGCCTTTCTATTTTTCCACTCTTTTATTCCCTCTAGTTTCTCTTCCTAGTTGCTTAATCATTTTTTTCTGGAAAATGCCTTGCTTCGCAACTTCGTGGATTCACGCATTTCCAATGAACGCTTCCCCTTTATTTAAATTGACCCTCTATTGTTCCTTGTCCCACAACTGGCACCAAAAGTTCCGTGATATACAAATTGACAGGCGGACTTGCACGGTGGTCGGGTCACCATTGCACTTCTACTTTTTTGTGACCTCCAAACACCATTTGGAGCTCCGTGATATAAAAATTGACATATATACAAACTTGTAACCATTCTTAAATCATACCCTCTTCGATATTACGGTCCCCATTTTGAAGCTCGTCTGTCTACTTTCCATACTTCACCATTTGTTCAAATTTCTTTGGTGGATCACTGGCTTGGCGAGTTGACGAAATATTCAGTTCGTAGTCATTGTTTCCTGTGTCTGTGCCACTTTGATATTAGTAGTTGGAAATTATATATAATATCTTATTGTTACCCATGCAATTAGCAATTTACCTATTCCATACTTAGCCACTTTGTCGGAATTCTGCAAATATAAAAAACCAATCGCTGAACTGCCCCATCATGATCTCTTCTGTTTTACACATTTTGCACTCAAAATTTTCGAAACATAAAAATTTTGTTGGTTGTGGAGCTTGATTATCTTCCTGATTCAGAGGTCCTTGCTTTCAGCCATGTTTATACCCCATGAATATTTACACCCCAGAAGTATCTACACTCTTCCACGTGGGGGAGTGCAGAGGGGGGGTACCCCCTCTGCGGGATCCGGGGGGGGATATCCCCTCAGCTGGGGGCTCTGGGGGCAAGCGGGCCCCCAGTAGGGGTTTAGGGGAAACGTTCCCCAATTCGGGTTCGGGAGCGAAGCCCCTGAAGAAAAAATTGCCTTGTAAAAGTATATTGTAATTTCATTGTAAATCTGGACCATTCATTATAAGGCCGCAGATCTAACAGTAGAGATTATGTTAGGGTTTTTAGCCTTAGAAGACAACCCTCTTTTATGAGGGAAATGTATTGTGGCTATGGATGATGGTGAATATTGTATTCTGAGAGAGGAGACTGTGAGAGAAAGAAGAGGAAGTTACAACGGGTTTTGTTGTAGGTTATATCCCTTCATTTCCTGGATAATAGTAAAGGAAGGACCTGGCAATTTATCTGGTGGATGTAGCCCACACTGGGTGAACCACGTAAATATGTGTCTCTCTTGTATTGTGTGTCTTTTGTGTTTTGTTTCTGCATTTGTTTTATTTTATTGCTCCGCAGTCCTGTTTTTCTAACAACTGGTATCAGAGCGTAAGGTAACTCGCGGGAAAAGAGGGTTCCTGGTTCGAGTGGGAGCAATGTCGGAAGATGGAAAGTTTAGGTTTGAGAAATTTAACGGCCAAAACTACCAGTTATGGAAGATGCAAATGGAAGACTATTTATATCAGAAGGATCTATTCCTACCATTGAGTGGAGTAGCAAAGAAGTCAGCGGCCATGAAGGACGAAGAATGGGAGATTCTTGATAGAAAGGCTCTAGGAACGATACGGTGGATCCTGGCAGCGTCGGTGGATTTCAATATTTCGAAAGAAATGACAACGAAGGGTTTGATGGATGTGTTGGCCAAATTGTATGAAAAACCCTCGACGTCGAATAAGGTATTTCTAATGAAGAGATTATTTAATATGAAGATGTCAGAAGGTGGGTCTGTTGCAGATCATTTAAATGAATTTAATA
>ML778292.1:276136-328939 GCA_009831015.1 Picea engelmannii
ATTTATTGTTGACTGATTCCGGTGAACCAGAATGTTATGAAGAGGCAATGCAGGTAGACACCAAAAAGAAGTGGGAGCAAGGCATGAAAGAGGAAATGGATTCCTTGGAAAACAACCAGACTTGGGACTTGGTTCAGTTGCCTACGGGAAAAAGAGCATTGCAGAAGAAATGGGTTTACAAGTTGAAGGAAGAATATGGAGGAAAAAAGCGGTACAAGGCTAGACTTGTTGTAAAGGGGTTTGTACAAAAGAAAGGTATAGATTTTGATGACATATTTTCTCCTGTTGTTAAAATGACTTCAATTAGAACTATTTTAAGTCTTGTGGTAGTAGAAGATTTTCTCTTGAATAGTTAGATGTAAAAACAACTTTTCTCCATGGGGATTTGGAGGAATAGATTTATATGCAGCAGCCACAGGGGTATGAGGTCAAAGGGAAGGAGAATTTAGTATGTAGGTTGAAGAAAATCTTGTATGGCCTAAATCAAGCTCCAAGGTAGTGGTATTTGAAGTTTGACAAGTTTATGACAGAACAAGGTTATAGTAGATGTCATTCTGATCACTGTGTTTATTTTAAAAAGATAGAAAATGGAAGCTTTATTATCTTGCTATTGTATGTAGATGACATGCTTGTTGCAGGGACTAATATGCATGATATAAATATGCTCAAGAGGAAATTAGCCAATTCATTTGCGATGAAGGATTTGGGTGCTGCAAAGAAAATCCTTGGCATGAGAATAACAAGAAACAGGAAAAATCGCAAACTAACATTGTCTCAAGGTGAGTACATAGAGAAGGTGTTGGAGAGGTTTAGAATGTAGAATGCAAAACCAGTTAGTACACCTTTGACCAACCATTTCAAATTAACTAAGGAAATGTGTCCCAAGACACAGGAGGAGATAGAATACATGTCCAGGGTCCCTTATTCATCAGCAGTTGACAGCTTGATGTATGCAATGGTTTGCACAAGACCAGATATTGCACATGCAGTGGGAGTTGTAAGCAGGTATATGAACAATCCAGGTAAACAACATTGGGAGGCAGTAGAGTGGATTCTTAGGTATTTGAGAGGTACTACTACACATGCATTATGTTTTGGAGGTTCAGACACTTTTCTACAGGGATATGTTGATTCATATATGGCAAGTGATAAAGACAGCAGGAGGAACACCACATGGTATGTTTTTACTATAGGTGGAACAACAATAAGTTGGATTTTGAAACTGCAAAAGGTTGTTGCACTTTCAACAATAGAGGCAGAGTATGTTGCTGCTACAAAGGCTAGTAAAGAAATGATTTGGTTACAAAGGTTTATGGAGGAATTGGGAAAGAAGCAAGAGAACAACCGAATGTACTATGACAGTCAGAGTGCCATCCACCTTGCAAAGAACTCAGCCTTCCATTCGAATACTAAGCATATACATTTGAGGTACCACTTCATACGATCTGCCTTGGAAGATGGACAATTGAAGCTGGAAAAGATACACACTAGACAAAATCCTGTAGACATGTTAAAAAAGGGAGTAACAAGGGAGAAACTGAGTTTCTGCTCAGTTTCAGTTGGTCTTCAAGAATGAATATGAAAATGAGAAATTTTCCAGGTCCAAGAAGGTTCAGAGTCCAACATATATAGGAGCGGTGGATTTGTTGAGATTAGTCTCCAAGTGGGAGATTGTTGGTTGTGGAGCCTAATTATCTTCTTGATTCAGAGGTCCTTGCTTTCATTCGTGTTTATACCCCATGAAGTATTTACACCCCAGAAGTATGTACACTCTTCCACGTGGGGGAGTGAAGAGGTGGGGTACCCCCTCTGCGGGGTCCAGGGGGGGCTATCCTCCCGATTGGGGGGTCTGGGGGCAAGCGGGCCCCCAGCGGCGGTTCGGGGGTAGCGTACCCCGATACAAAAATTTCCTTGTAAAAGTATATTGTAATTTCATTGTAAATATGGACCATTCATTATAAGGTCGCAGATCTAATGGTAGAGATTATGTTAGGGTTTTTTTCCCTAGAAGGAAACCCTCTTTTATGAGGGAAATGTATTGTGGCTATGGATGATGGTGAATATTGTATTCTGAGAGAGGAGACTGTGAGAGAAATAAGAGGAAGTTACAACGGGTTTTGTTGTAGGTTGTATCCCTTCATTTGCTGGATAATAATAAAGGAAGGACCTGACAATTTCTCTAGTGAACATAGCCCACACTGGGTGAACCACATAAATCTTTGTCTCTCTTGTATTGTGTTTCTTTTGTGTTTTGTTTCTGCATTTGCTTTATTTTATTGCTCTGCGGTCCTGTTTTTCTAACAAATTTCACCCTGCAACACTTGACTATCCTGACTATCCCCATAACCCTTTTTTGAATCCCGTCCAGTCACTTTTTAGATCTTTCCATTGTTTCCTTTCTCTCCACCATCTCTGTCGTCTTCCCACTTGTCTATAATAAAAGAAAATAAAAAGTTTTATATCTATATATACATATCTTGTTTCTAAATATGGAATTACTGACATTTAATTCTAACAGGTCATCATGCATAAACCGTATATATTGTTATTGATGGGAGAAAGGCTCGAGGACATCTCGTATTGATGTGCATTAAACCAAAATTTGTGGGGCAATTATATTATTCCTTCCAACTGTTCATTTAAAAATCATGAAATCTGGTTCACACGGCGTGGCCTTCACACGTTCATGAAACCTCCATTCCTTAATTGCTCTTCTTCGTACCTGCCACCTTCACATTTATAAATATACAATAAATAAAATTTACTGCTAACAGTTCATCATGCACCACCAATACAGATTGTCATTAATCAACGAAAGGATCAAGTTTTCCCATTCATAAGCATTTAACCAAGATTTAGCGAAAAGTTACATTATCGGCTCTAATTGTTCATTTAAACCATAATCTGCAACAAAGCAATCTTCTCATAAACCTATGGCATCATCTCAACAACAGTTCTGTGGAGATACAATGAACATCTTCGGGCGCAAGGACCAAAACTTCCATTGGTCCAAGACATTTTCTTATTACTCAACCTCTCCCATAGAGAACCAAGTAATTTGGACCTCCGGGATTGCCCATGCAGGCTGTGTCCCTGAGGTTTTTTTAATGTAAGGACCTAGTCTCTTGGTGCGCCGATAAATATATTGCAGAGGAAAGAATTATTCCACTGTAGGACCGCTCTTCTATTTCTTTGTCACCTCAGGTCTTTCACTAGATGCTGAAATTGTCGAAGTCAACATTGATGTTCAAAGGAGAGGATTGCAAACAGTTCTTAGCAAATCATAATAACGGATTGGACCTCTTGCCCCTTTTTTTTCAAAACCTGAATTTAGTTCCTGAAGATATTACAGCCATCCACGTTAGTTCATTTAGAAATCCATTTCGCGAAATTGCCTGGATGTTTACAATAATAACGGGACAGGAGTCCACAAGTACTGTTTCCCACATGGCTCTTTATATTTTGTATTTCACAGTCAACGAAAAAGCCATTTTTTATTGGGGAAGGTTAATTTCCTATGAAATCTATTCCCAATTGTCAAGCTACAAAAGGAAAAAGAAATTTTATATGTCATCATATTTAGTTTTTGCAATAGCACATTCCTGTCAGTTTTCGCAACTGTCTCTGTCCAAGAATGTCAACTATGAATTCCACCCAGTAACGTTATGGTACCAGGCCTTGTGAAAGCACAAGGCTTCCCACTATTTTTATGAGGTTTTTAATGGCTTCTTGTTTGTTTTCAAAGTTTTGTTGTTAGGAGAATATGCTCCCCACATATCTGAACAGACAACTAGTTTTTTAGACAAAAAGGGGACACTCGAACATTTGGATAATTACACTGTCATAAGAATTTTTGGCTCCACGGAACAACCTGTTCTCCTTCCATGTCACATTACGGACATAATATTTTTTGCAGAAGTAGCACGTCAAAACAACTATTGGTTCCATCTGCTCCAAAGGAAGAAAAAAAAACAAGTCATTCCTCTACCTTGGAAAATAGGGGAGTTTGTGTTTAAAAACGTCAACAAAAATTAATGATTTCACAACACATTTTAGCATGTCCAACCTCAGATATCTTGAAGACATTAGAGGGTTCAATCCCTATGATATTTTTAGACAACATTTACAAACACTTGGCCTCAGTGATTGTATTGTAAATAAACACCTGCCCAAAAACAAAGACAGTAGCGACAATGGTTCTGCCTCTAATGCCAGCAACATAGAGATAGTGCAAAGATTCACTAAATTGTACACGCAACAGGGGAAAGGCCCCAGTGACAAGAGTGTTCAATCCGAAAATACCACTCCAAAAAGTACAACATCCCGGAGCATCGCTCCAACAACCCATCATAGCAACAAAGAAATCTAGAGTTCTTTAAACGGAGGAGGAGATAACGACCCTCCTCACTCTAAAATTGATAGTTCTCACAAGCTTCTAGTGGAGAAGAAGAGAAAAAAAAAACGGGGCACGCGGAAGAGCCAGAAATTCAAAGTGAGAACATGAAACTTGACACTGATCTGGATACCATGTTCCCCTTCCTTGATCAGCCCGGAGACACCATCCACCATCGCCATCCAATGGACATATTTGTTACAAAAAATTTTGACCTAGATGAATCCTTTGTGTTCCAGAGCGTTTTTTTTATAGCCGGAACAAAAAATTGATAATTGAGAAAAAAAATGTTAAAAATAAGAAAGACAAATCTCATTCAGAGGTTGATGTTGCCAACATACGGCCATCCCAAATCTGTCAACTTCACACTGTGACCGGACAAGTGCTTCAGGATTCCATTGGAGGCATCGACACCGAGAATGCCAAACTAAAGGAGCAAGTCAAGGAATTGGAAGATGCTTTCATTCCTATGTCGTGTCTTGTTGATCCTTTAGCAATAGCCATGCCTCCGACCCCAACACCCAATGTAAAATCATCCTCCACCCTACTCGCATCCTGTAAAGGATATGTGGAGAACAATATCAAAAAAATAATGGAACTGGTTATGGAGGCGTGGAAAAGATCACAAATCATCACTTCATTTGGAACCAAGGCATATAGCTTCCTCGAGATTTTGTAGGCCGAATTAAAAGATGAGGAAAAATTCTTTTTAAAAACGATCATCCCTTTTGGCAAGATTGTCAACAATATGACAGAAACATAAAGAAGAGAAGAATATCTTCCATCCAAAAACCAGATTGGCCAATTGAATGCATGTTGGAAAGAAAAAGTAAACAACTTGCGTCTCATTGTTCAGTCATGTGAACAAGCCATATCGAAGAAAGATAAATTATTCACAACGCTGTCAAATATAGACTTAGCCGAGAAAATCAACAACTTCCTGGACCCCCTCTTAATCGCAAACTCCTTGTCCTTAACCACGCCGTTGGAAAATATTGAGCAAGCAGCAAATGCGTGTTGAGAGTTGTTGTCATTGATGGCAAATTTGCAGACAGTGAATGGTTGTTGTCATTGATGGATTTGTATCAGACAGATTTTAACAAGATCACAGTTCAATCGTAATTGTTGAATCCAAAATAAATCTGGACCATAGTTTACAGCCCTTGTCGGAAAGAGGATCTGAGCCGTCGGACCAGAAGCAGACACCCGTTAGCCATCAGATCTATAGAAGTTGCGAGGGAGATAAGCATCGCAGTGATCGGGCGCCACCGGGAGAAGCTCGACAGGTGGCTTCATCGGAGAATCGGGGATCGGGACTTTGAAATGTCCAATTCACTTGACAAAAATCACGATATGTGATTTCCCGATTTGATCGCAGCTGTTAAAGAAAGCATGATATATGGACCGTTGATTTCCTTCATCAGAGAATCGGGGATCGGAGGATCGGGAATTCTGTAAGCATGTGCATGGTGACATCCAAAATGTCGAAACCCCGATGAAAGGTTGGACCGAGGTCATGTGTTGATGGTCATATGGGCCAAGGCCTATATCCATCAGGGCTAGCGCGTGGAAAGGGGCGCATCGGCATCGGGGATCATAACTTTGAAGTGACAAAGTCACTTGACATCAGGAGTGCCGATTTCGTGATATGCAAAATCGCGATGTAATCTGAGCCGTTAGATGAGGATTTGATCTAGACCGTTGATACTAGACCGTGTCGGAGTTTCGGGGATCGCAACATGGAATGGAAAGTGAACAAATGCAACGAGACTTCTGAAATCGCGATACACGATATTGTGATTCAATCGCGACCGTTGAGACAAGATCTGACCTGGACCGTTGATCTAATCTCTATTACAAATTCACGATATGTGAAATCTTGAAAGCCCCTTTCGCATAAAATTGTGGTCACAACTCTTGGTCACGGAAGAGAAGGAGTTAGCCTAAATAAAGTCCATTTCGGAGTTTCGGAGATCGCGATGTGAAAGTGTCGAGACACTTGGGCAAAGAAATGCCAAAATGCCGAAACCCGATTTAAAAGGAAAGAATAATAAAGATTATCCAATGGTGCGGATAAGGTATGAATGTGATTGGAGGGTTACTATTCTTCCACACACGTTTAACTCTTCCAGTTATAAATCCGTTAGTAAAATGAACTCATGATTGAAAATTAGTTGTCGATCAGTCGACGTTTCGGTTGGCTGGACAATTGTCGTCATATTCCCCAAGGAGTTGAGAAGTTGAAGTGTTGTGCTCGTATGTTTATATGAATAAGAAACAGACCGTGTCAAGTTGGCTGTTCTGAAGAGAAAATGAATAAACAATAAGAAAAAGAAAAGGAGCAGAGGCATAGTATGAATTTGAGCAAATGTGTAGAGGGAGATGAAATGCAGAGCAGAATGACAAATAGAGTAGAAGCAGAGCAGAATGACAGAAAAATTTGATTCAGAATAGACCTGCTAAACAAACAGAAGAAGAAAAGAATTGCAGAACAGTTTGTTGAAGATCAGATATAGAGAAAGATTGGTAAGAATTGATTTATCTGTGTAGTTGGTTGTGTATTCATTATTTGATATTTTAGGGAGGTCGGGAGGTTCTCGGGAGGACTGTTGTCCTCAGAGGTTCAAGTGGGTTCTTGAACATAGGGAGTTGTAGCTTCCATCTGGTTGCAGCCAGAGAAACCAGGGTGGCAGGGTGGTGCTAGGGAGAACAAGTGTTCTCTGTTATACAGGTTGGAGCCTGTGTCACTGAAATTTGGTGCTTCCATCTAGTTGGTGCTGGAACATTTAGGAAGTTGGTGCTTCCATCCAGTTGGTCCTGGAACATTCAGGAAGTTGGTGCTTCCATCCAGTTGGTGCTGGAATACTTAGGGAGTTGGTGCTTCCTTCTAGTGAGTTCTAGAGAAACCAGAGAGTTGGTGCTCTCAAACAAGTTGCATCTTGTAAAACAGAGGTAGCAGCCTCACATTGAGTTGGTGCTCAATTGTAAATGATGTACATAACTGAAAAAGACTACCTATCATTTCGAAGAAGAAGAGGTTTTCTCCCTTTATGGGTTTCCTCGTGAAAATCTGTCTCTGTGTGTACTTTATGTGTGACTGATGGTCTTTACTTTTACTGTCCATATGCTGTGTATTTTTGATGATCACTTAAAGGAAGATTAATAATATTTAAAAGTTATAAAGATTGTTTAAGCTCATAAACAACTGATTCACCCCCCCCCTCTCAGTTGTTTTAGTATTTCCAACACACACAAGAGTTCAATAAACATGTTGTTATGGTTAAGACCTTGTCTCTGGAAATGTTTTATAGCATCCTTCAATTTGATCAAGCTCATGTCCACGACTGGCTAGTCAAATATGCAGTACAGAATGAGAAAATTCATCAGGCTCTCTCTAATCTTTCTATCGACCTCCAGGAATTAGAAAACGATATTTTCAACATAAAAATCCAGAATGAGATCAATGTTGCCCCAATGAGAGGCTACATTGAAGAATGGATTGAAAGGAAATTGAAACAGGTCACCGACGAAAGACAATAGACAGTTGTCCTTGAAACCGCAGTTGTTAGCAACATCAATGAAACGGTAGCCACAAGAAAATAGCCAAATGACTCATATGTACCCTCACTGCAAGTTTACTCATCGTATCTTTCTTTGTTTATCAACCCAGTCATTCCAGTTTCTTAAACATAGACGTGTAGGCAAATTTACTCATCGCATATTTCTTTGTTTATCGACCCAGTTATTCAAGTTTCTTAAACACAGATGTATAGGAAAACACTTATACCTTTACATTTATTTAATTTTGCAACTATTGCATTCTATCTTTTTTCCACAATACTGTTTCTTGTACATATTTCTCTAATGGTCCACGGGAGCTCCAATAATTACAAAACAGAGATCAATTAATCTCAATAACAGTGAGGCCACAAGGGCACATCACAAGTGAGTCTACACTCACATAATCTATTTTCATTAATGTAAATCAATTACATATATATAGCGCAAGGTGTTCACAACAACCTTAAACTAACCTCCTACAAAGGTGGATATGAAACCACCAGCAAATCCTAATTTGGACAGACACACAACAACCCACAATTACTTAGTTACATAAATCTTAACTAAGTATCCTAATTTCTACATTATTCCAACACTCCCCCTTAATGGAGAAATGGATTTTCTACCAAACATAACAGAGCAAAACATAACATGCTTGTTGGTCTTAGTCTCAGCTAAGCTTACAAATTAACAATTTCATCTTAACCTTTCTTGATCTTAGATAGTGATGTAGATGGAGCTTCTTCCTTGGCTTGGTACTCCATATATGTTTCATCTTGACTTTGTTCTGCTTCATAGCCCTTTTTGCTTTGTTCCTCGACATTTTGGAATTTGACTTCTGATTATTGTTCTTTGTCCTCAACACTTTTTCATTTTCTTTGTCCTGAGAACATTTGTCTTTAATGTTCTCAAATGCTTCCAACTCCACATAAATATGTTGCTCCCATTCCTAGATACAATCAGCAATGTCTTGCTCAACGGACTCTTGCAACATTAGCTCATAGTAATACTTTATTTCTTCAGGACTCCACTTTATAAAAACTGACTCAATTTCTATATCTGTAATGCAGTCTTCTTCTTCTTCAGTGTCCATATAGTCCTCATCAAAATCTAATGTTTCTTTGCATTCATCATAATATGGATTTTGAAGCCATACCTCAATAAATTCTAATTCTTCATCAAACTTATCTAGCACTTCACCTAAGTGCTTCACATCACATTCTTCCTTAGCAAACCCTGCACACTCAAAAACATTCATTAGAGTATCAATACATTTTTTTCTCATTTCATTTTTCTCTTCTAAGAGAGCTTTTTTATTTTTCTCCTCTTCATCTTCCTTCTTTTCCTTCTCTGCAACAATAG
The DNA here is from genome assembly GCA_009831015.1 of Picea engelmannii. NCBI lineage: Eukaryota > Viridiplantae > Streptophyta > Pinopsida > Pinales > Pinaceae > Picea > Picea engelmannii. The sequence goes on from ML778292.1 coordinate 285,453, forward strand.
AGTTGTCTTCCACTTGATTTGTGTATGCAAGTGGACCATTCTTCTCACCAAACAACAACTCATCAATAAGATGTTTCTCATGCATCAATTTTGACTACTCTTCATTAGATGAATTGTTTTCATCAAATTTGACTTCATATGTCTCTCCTTCAAAGAGATCTTCCTTCACAAGGTTTTCATTCTCATTATCACAATCAGCTACATACACACTTTCATCATCAATCATTGTGATTTCAATGCAATCATTTCCAGTCTTTATTTCAATTACAAATTTTTCAACACAATCATCATTTTCAACATCAATATCTTGATGAACTTCAACATCCTCGCTCCACTTCTTCATTTCAAGAATATCCCAAAATATATTTGGGCTACTTACTTCACCAAATTCAAGAAAAATACTAGACAATATGTTTTCATCCACTGCTGACATAATAAGTTGTAATGCTATTTAACCTCTTCTCTTATCATAGAAATTGACACCATCTTCTTGATCATAATGCAGTAAATCTACTAACCATAGCAATTTTTTAATTTCAGTTGCCCAAGGTTCATAATCTATACTTGAGAAGAATGACAAATTTGGCATCACGATTTCATATAATTCATCAAATTCTTCATTCATATCTATCTCAGTAGTCTGCTCATCAAACACAGGTTCTACAGCTGGGAACCCATCATACTGATCTGGAAAATGTAATAACTCTTCATGTTGATTCTTTGTCCACATGTGTTTCATCTCTCTCCGACGTTGTTTAATTCTACTTCGCTTATCCATTACAATTTTTCTAATCCTTTTTTTTTTTTTTTACGATGCTCTCTCCACACCAACAACAGCAGGATATACCTCCAGCGATATACCTCTGCTCTTCCGCTTTCCCAAGCTGTGATTCACTCCGCAGGAACCCGACCAGATTTCTCACAGATGATATGGATATGTGGCAGTAAATTTAGAGGCACCGTGCTCCACCAAAATCGAGGGAGAGTGCTCTGATACCAAATTACAAAACAAAGATCAAATAATCTCAATAACAGTGAGGCCACAAGGGCACATCACAAGTGAGTCTACACTCACATAATCTGTTTTCATTAATGTAAATCAATTACATATATATAACACAAGGTGTTCACAACAACCTTGAACTAACCTCCTACAAAGGTGGATATGAAACCACCAGCAAACCCTAATTTGGACAGGCACACAACAACCCACAATCACTTAGTTACGTAAATCTTAACTAAGTATCCTAATTTCTACATTATTCCAACATCCCAGTCTACATGACAAACGCATTGAAATTCCGATTTATATGTAATAGATTTTAATTTTTTTGTATATTTCAAAATTTCTAGTAGTATGTAACAAACTTTTATTCTTGGACACATTTCAAATATAAATGCATTTAAATTTTTGTATGTTACAGACTCTATTCTTATCTTTTACCATTGTGTATGACAAATGCATTTAATTTTTAATATGTTACAGACTTTTATTCTTATCCTTGTCAGTTTGACAAATGCATTTACTCTTTTATATGTTAGAGACTTTTCTTTCTTTATATATTTCAAAATAAATGGTGCTCAACAATGCAAAATGCACTGTCACCATATATTTTGTATCATCATATATTTTTCTCTTTCAAGAGTCCATATGGAAAATGCATTTAAATTTCCAAATTTATTCTTGCTCTGCATGCCAACCCTCATTTACTTTTGCCCCATCTAACGTGATATACATGTTGCACACAACATTTCCTTTATATACATTTTGCACCGAACAGTTTGTTTCATTTACAATTCCACCACATTTTCCACAATTTGCTTTCTAACCTCGTTAGGACTGAACTGCCACATTTACAATTCCACCACATTTTCCACAATTTTCTTTTTAACCTGGTTGGCATGGGCTGAGCCTCCACGCAGCCTTGTTAATATTTAATATTTTCAATAAATTCAAACAAAATCCTATTGATAAACTACAACTGAGATGTGACAATTGATAATTTAATTGGAGATTAGGGTAAGCCACATTGATATTTAAATTCAAACAAAATCCTATTCATAAACAACAACCGAGATGTGACAATTGACAATTTAACCGGAGATCAGGGTAATAAGCCACATTGATATTTAAATTCAAACAAAATCCTATTCATAAACAACACCTGAGATGTGACAATTGATAATTTAACTGGAGATTAGGGTAAGCCACATTGATATTTAAATTCAAACAAAATCCTATTCATAAACAACAACCGAGATGTGACAATTGACAATTTAACCGGAGATTAGGGTAAGCCACATTGATATTTAAATTCAAACAAAATCCTATTCATAAACAACACCTGAGATGTGACAATTGACAATTTAACCGGAGATTAGGGTAAGCCACATTGATATTTAAATTCAAACAAAATCCTATTCATAAACAACAACTGAGATGTGACAATTGACAATTTAACCGGAGATTAGGGTAAGCCACATTGACTTTTGTGTATATATACACCTCCCGATGTTTTTATACCATTCATGGGATTTTCGGATACTTTTGTGTATATATACACGAGTCAGGATGGTTTGATAGAACGTAATCTATACACAGTGTGTCGAAGGCCATGGAAGGGAGAAAAGGATTATACGCAGTAGCGTTGCCCTTCTTTGCGCACAGTCACTTCAATGCATTCTTGCACCTCTCAAGAATGCTGGCGACCAAGGGTGTAACAGTCATCTACGTTAGCCTTCCGTCAAACCTCGAAATTATCCGACCCCGAGTGGAGGGATGGGAAGATCTCCCCGTCTATTTCCAGGATATATCGGTCCCGGAGTCTTCTCTGCCGACGGGCCGCCAGAACGTCAATAACATTTCCCCCGACATGCTACCACTCATATTCGATCTCATACAGAAAATGCAGAACCCATTAGAGGCTCTCATGGCGGAGCTKACCGGCCGCGAATACTACGAATCGCGGGGTCTTACGCCTCCCGAACGCCTGGTTCTCATCTACGACATGTACATGGGCTGCTCCGCCGCCGTGGCGGCCAAGTTCAGCATCCGTTCGTTCGTGTTCTTCCCCGCGAGCGCGCAGCTGTGGCTGTGCGGGGAAGCGAAATGCTGGGACGAGGGGGAGCCTCTGCCGGAGATCGCCGACGCCGCCAGCAGGTTGCATGCGACGCCGGACTTTATACTAACCCTCTTCGACCAGCACATGGAGTTCACGAGGCGGCTGGCGGACGGTATTCTGATTAACACCTTTGCTGAGCTGGAACCGAAATTCATCCGACAGCTGGAGCGTTTTGGCGCCGGAGGCAGAAGTGGAGAYGGCAAGCCCTTCTGGGCAATCGGCCCGGCGATCGATCTCCCCGGGAAGAACAAAATCCGGAGGCMCCGGGACTTCGAGATTGTGGAGTGGTTGGACCGGCAAACGCCAGGATCCGTCGTGTTCGTGTCGTTCGGGTCGGAATCGTATATTTGTCTAACGCAGGTGATAGAGCTGGCACTGGGTCTGGAGGCGAGCGGGCAGCCCTTCCTGTGGGTGCTGCGCCCGCCAGACTCAAAACTCGCCGAGGATTCGTTGACGGCGGAGGAGTGGAAAGCGGAGGCGCTCCCGGATGGCTACGAGCGRCGGCTTGGGGGCCGTTGCATTATTGAGTGCTGGTGGGCGCCACAGGCGGCAATCTTGGCGCACGAAGCGACGGGGGCTTTTATTACGCACTGTGGATGGAATTCGGCTCTCGAGAGCGTGGCGGCGGGCGTTCCAATGATCGCGTTGCCGCTGGTATCGGACCAGCCGGCCAACGCTTTGCTTTTGGTGGACGCAAAAGTGGCGGTGGAGGTTAAGATGAACGATGGCGTGGCTAAAAGGGAAGAGGTGGAGAGAGCTGTGAGAAAATTAATGGCGGTGGACGAGGCGGCGGACGACATGAAGCGGAGAGTGAAGGCGTTGAGTATAGCGGCGGCTGCGGCCATCTCTAATGAGGGCGGAGCAGCGTGGAAGAATTTGGATGCGTTTGTTCAGTACTCGTCTTAAATTATTAGAAATATGTAATAAGAATATACTATTTTAGCTCTCTTTTTTTGTGGTTGTGAATGGTGAATTTATGAGGGTGGATTATACTTCCCAGCACTAGTCTTAAATTATTAGAAAAATGTAATAAGAATATATTATTTTATTTTATTTTTTGTGGTTGTGAATGGTGAACTTATGAGGGTGGATTATACTTCCCAGTACTCTGGTCTTAAATTATTAGAAAAATGTAATAAGAATATGCTATTTTAGCTTTTCTTTTTTGGTTCTGAATGGTGAATTTATGAGGGTGCATTATACTTCCGAGTGGAAAGATTTCAATGTGATTATGTATTAAACTGTTTTTTACAATGATAATTAGAATGTTCTAAACCTTTTATCTTTTAATTAATTTTTTTTTTTCTTTGATTTTGGTGGAAATTTAGTGAGGAATGATTGAATTTTCATATTTGAATGAATAACTAAGTATTTATTTATTTTATATGGCTATTCTTATTGTCAGATTATGTATTTCTTAAAAATGGATGTTGATTTATATATCTTAATGTATTGATTTTGGCACAAATTTAATGAGGATTGATTGGATCTTCATATTTGAATGAATAGCTAAGTATTTATTTATTTTATGTCGCCATTCTCACTGTTAAATTATCAAATTATGTACTTCTTAAAAATGGTAAAAATTTAGGGAGGATTGATTGGATCTTTATATTTGAATGAATAGCTAAGTATTTATTTATTTTATGTTGCCATTCTCACTATCAAATTATGTATTTTTTAAAAATGGGTTCTGATTTATATATCTTAGTGTATCGATTTTGGCCGAAATTTAGTGAGGAATGATTGGATTTTTATATTTGAATGAATAGTTAAGTATTTATTTATTTTATGTGGCCATTCTCATTCTCAGATTCTGTATTTCTTAAAATTGGATGCTAATTTATATATGGTAATGTATTGATTTTGGCCGAAATTTAGTGAGGAATGATTGGATCTTCATATTTGAATGAATAGCTAAGTATTTATTTATTTTACATAGCTATTCTCACTTTCAGATTATGTATTTCTTAAAAATTTATATATCTTAATGTATTGATTTTGGTCAAAATTTAGTGAGGAATGATTAGATCTTCATATTTGAATGAATACCTAGGTATTTATTGATTTTATGTGGACATTCTCACTGTGAGATTATGTATTTCTTAAAAAATGAATGCTTATTTATATATCATAATGTATTGATTTTGGTCAAAATGTAGTGAAGAATGATTGATCTTGATATTTGAATGATGATGATGAAGATGATGATTAACGTCCACTAAGATCGATTGGTCTATCGGACCTTAAGAGGATAAGTGATTACTTGTGATTCTTTGTGTATAGCCATAAAACTAGAGATCACCCCAAACTTTAAAGTTTTATCAAAATTCAAAATAAATTTCAAAATATATTAATAAATTTTAATTACAATAAAAGAAATTTAACTATTTTTTATTTATGTATAGCAATATAACTCTAGATCACCCCAAAAATTGAAATAGATTATATAATATTAATATTTAAAATTTAAAATTTTATCAAAATTCAAAATGGATTTCAAAATATATTATTAAACTTAAATTAGAATGAAATAAATAAGTATTTATTTATTTTATGTAGTCATTCTCACTTTCAAATTATGTATTTCTTAAAAATTGATGCTGATATATGTATAATAATGTACGATCTATATCAGAAAATTGCACTCAGCTGCATTGTAGAGTTATTTCGATGCATTTTTTTTTGTTAATCTCACTTCTAACTTACACATTCTCCGCCCCCAATAGAGAAGTTGAACTTGTCGCTTTTAATTTTCACAATTATAAAAACTATATAGTATTTTCCTAATTTTTTTTTTTTTTTAATATTCTACATAAATGTAATTAAATTTAAATTCTTTTAACTTTCCTACATAAATAATGTAATCATAGATAAACTCTATGAATTATGTCTATTTAGTTGAGTCATGACTAACACAAGAATATGATTAAAAATAATTGATATATATAAATCATTTCATAACATTCAATGATATATATAAATCAAAAATAGTTAAAAAAAAAATTATTGTAATTAAAGTTTATTAATATATTTTGAAATCCATTTTGAATTATTTTGAATTTTGATCAAACTTTAAAGCTTGGGGTAATCTCTAGTTTTATAGTTATACATAAAGAATCACAAGTAAAATTCTAAAGAATCACAAGTAATCATTTACTTTCTTAAGGTCCGATAGACCAATCTTAGTGGTTAGTGGACGTTGATCATCATCATCATCATCATTAACCATTTTAATTATAATAATTATAATAATTAATTAACAATATAATTTTTACTATTGTAACAATTGTAATCCACATAAATTAATTAATTTATATATATATATATATATATTTATATATATATATATAATCAAACTTTTACATAATTAATAAAATAAGTTGAGACATTTTAAAATAAATAATATTTACCTATTTTAAAAAAACATGTTCTCAAAGGCCTAAGACTCTTATTGGAATTTGTCAAACTACACCTACTACAACAAGAATGCACCTCTTCAATCAAAATCTACCCATAACTTCACCATCAGCTATAGCACTTAATAATCATGCCAAGTCCTATGGAACTTAATATTTTCAAACAATACACTAGTGGTGCACACGATTGTGGCCTAAAATGTCCCCAATAATACTTAGTGAAGTTTACACTTAGGAAACACCATAAGCACATATAGAATAGGAAACATTCAATACATAGAGAATAGAACACAACATATGTAGTCAAACGCCACCAAGATATTGCCTAACACCCCTTTATTCAATATATAGAAGAATGTTACAATGATACAAAGAGGGGAGCTCGCCCACTACCTACAGCTCAATTACAACAGTACAAAGATAACAAGACGAGTCACATTTCGCAACACTATCTCCCACCTTCATTGAAGCCATCCCTTGAAGCATTTGCAACTCTGCCTCCTCCAGGTCCTATTTATGTCCTATTCACTTAACTAACTTAATGACCTACTATGCCAACCCTTGTCCAAGACAACCACATACCTATAGATAACTCTCATTTTCTTAATCTCTTCTTGGTCAATATTCCTTCCATCCCTTAGCTTGTTGAGTGTCACCATACTTATATGTGTCTTTCCTATCACTTGGGTATGTTGCGATGCATGGAGCGGACCCAAGTCACTCAAGACAATTCATTCTGTTGTGCGTGCTACTGCACTCAAGTTCCCTCAATCCCACCTCACCATCCATCTACCCATGTCATCCATGTCCAAGTCACCATGTTCATCAATTCATCAAATTTCACACTCAAGTAATCCATCCATCCATGCCCAAGTGTACCCAAGTGTGTCAAAGGCCAACATGTCTACAAGTACAACATCCACAATTCATGGGGACAAGTCACCATTGGGCATACACATCTAGAATGTTTTCCTAAGGCTTCCCACTTGTTCCTTATAAAGGAAACTTGGACAGTCACCACTATGTATGTTCGTTCATGAAGGCACCTCAAATTGTTCCATATCTCTATGGAAATGCTTCACACATGGTTTGGAAGGATGTCTACTACCATCTATGGAGGAGGCCTTACGTCCTCCCCCACTAAACTCATTTCCATCCTGACAACATCCAATGAACATGTTCTCTGTGATGTTTCTTCTCAAAATCATAGATCATTTCTTCATACTACCAGAATGTCGATGATCTCTCCCAATTGTTCTCCTCCTTGGGTCTATCCTTACAATGGAAAAAGTACTTGAATATTCATTTTTTGGCGTGGTAGGAAGATCTATGCAAAAGTATATCTACCACTTCCAACTATGTTTTTTCCACAATCAACATAGAGGCTCTAGATGGTGTTTTCGTGCTAGGATTGTCTTCATCAAATCTGCAAGGATTCAATTGACTATTGTGGAAAAACAAATGATGGTCTCTCATGTAGGTCCATAGCTCCAATATGTAGGTGAAATTTCCAATCTTCTTAAGGACTTTGAATGGAATATCAAACTTGTTCACCAATGCACTAGCCATGGTGGCAGGTGGATTGAACTATTAGCTTCCCACATCGAGTAAGAATAAATCACTCACTTTGAAATATGTGTCCCTCTTCTCACAATATTTCCAATGCTTTATTTGATTCATTTATTTCTTTAAGAGAACACAATCCATCTCCAATCTATCCTACCATCCCTTCATGAACCTCAAGGCTGGTGGGTTGCTCCCATAATCGCCCTGCAACACAATATATGGATTCAATGTTTGTTTCTAATTTTCCAACTCAAATGTGTTTTAACCCATCATATTACCCTTCTGCATGTTATATTTGAACTAAAATTCATCCAACAACTAAGACCAATTTGTTTGATCTATCGGCACAAAGTATCTCAATTAGTCCTTCATGATACTATAAACACACTCAATATTCCCATCATATTTTGGATGGTATCTTGAACTCATCAATAGTATGGTCCCAACAATATTAAACATCTCAATCCAAAATTACCTCATGAACATTAAGTGTCTGTTTAACACAATTCTCAAGGGAAGGCCCCAACACTTCACAACGTTCATGAAAAATAGCTTCACAACTTCTTCCATGGCGCAAGACATCGTCATTGGCACAAAGATGGCATACTTGGAAAAATGATCCACCACAATTGTTGGGCACATGCCCATTTTGGGGAAAAGGATAATTTTGGAGAATAAAGTGAATACATCTGGCAAGAAAAGCAACACATGCAAGGTAAACATGCATGCAGAGGAGGAAAGCATGTGAGGCACGCATGCAAGAAGACCTAAGCATGTTAGGGTTAGGGTTTTGGTAAGAGGATGTAATGGATTATAAGCTAAAAATAAGTCTAAATAGGTACCTAGGAGGTCTAGGTCAGGGTTGGTGTAGTTGTTGTCATTCGAATATTTGAAATGTAAGAATGATTGTAAAATCTGAGATTGTTTTGTAATTTGTTGATATCGAGAGAGAAAATAAGGTAGATCTTGAGGGTTATATCACAGGCTGAGGAGATTGGTGTGATCTAGTCTGCCTCATTATAGATCTTGACCCAAATGACCAAGGATTGTAAGGTGCGCAACGCTATAATTTTGGAGAAACCATAATAAAAGAGAAAAGAATCCAAATATTTGTGGACATAGCCCAGGAGGGGGTGAACCACGGTAGATCATGTGTTCTATGGATTGATTATTGTTTATTTCTTTACTATGAATGGGTTAGCTAGATCTGATTATCTCTACATGCATGAATAATAATGACATAATGTGTAGTATAGATGAATGTTAGGGTAAATAAATGAAGATCAAAGAGTGTAATCCTAGATCCCCACTCATTCCCCAGCTGCAAGCACTTGAGCATTGCATCCACCCATATGAACTATTTCAGGTGAGACTGTACAGTGCATTCTATGCATTGTGTTTCCTTCTGGTTTACCAGGAGGGCAGATAATTTTAGGGGGTTTTGTTGGAAACCATAGTAGACCTGAACCTGGGTCAGCCCAAGAATGGTAGAAAGAGAGAAGTAACCAACAAATGGTTATGTTTCCAGTAGGAACCAAATGAGATTGAGTGAATGAGATCTATTGAAGAATCGTAAAAAGAATGTGAGATATGGTGAGGTAACATTAAAAGAATGAGAATATAAAAGGGGATCTTTAGACCGTGGAACCCAACGAAGTTGGAGATTGAGAGCTGGCTGAAAAAAAGGAGATGGAATTTGTGCAAAAAGATAACAGGAACCCAAAGTTAACACCGTGCAAATATTTGGACAAGTACGTATTTAGTGATTTGCATAAAGTATTTTTCTGTGATTTCTCGCATGTGTTGCAGGAGTGGATATTGAGGTTGAAAGACAACCACTCTACAAATCGGATCAGATAACTAAAGTGGAATTATTTGGAGATCACATAGGTACAACAAGTTGAAAATAAATTTATGCGCGTACTATATTTCTGGTTAGACAACATTGTTGCAGGATTTATCACAAATTTGCAGTAGATATTGCGAAGTCTTACAACACAACAGAGCAAGAGTTCCTGAAGGGACCTAGAGGTAGGTATATCATATCACTCTATATGCCCATCAATATGTTACTGTATAACAAAGATGTAATGAAAATGGCATCAGACAACTAAACTTCCCTACGTGCATGGGTAAAGGGGGGAAGCAATGACAAGAGCCAGAGAAATGGAAGGAGAGATGGATAAAGGAAAGAAGGAGGAGGCCTTGGACCCAATCATGATGGAGGAATACCAAATCAAAAATCTCATTGAAATAGTTGGAAGAACGCGTAGTGGAGTACCCAACCAATACAAGATGAACAATAAGAAGAGAGTCATAGTTGCGAGGGAAGGATTGGCAAGTGATTAAGAAGAGGTAGAGTATCTTCGTTTTATGGAGCAGATTGAGGAAATCCTACACGTGACATATGAAAGGAAGACAGGAGGTCCAAGGGAAGGAACCAAAGGCATAACTCCTATCCTTATCAGTGCTAGTGTGGAACCCATAAACCCATGTTCGACTAATACACCAGAAAGAACACCACAGTTTAGAAAACCAAATTTTAGTGGAAGAAACATAGTAGGAAGTACATATACACAATGAGAAACAACTAGGGGAGACAATTCATGAAGCATTAGTCAAGGATCTACACCACCCAGAGGTAGTATTTCATCATTCAGGATGGCTGGAGATGATCCCACCATTAGGTTACTAGAATTCAAGGGAGAGGCATCGGAGGACCGTGAGAAGCACTTGTTCATATGTGAGAATATCTTGGAAGCAAAGAAGATCACATATGAGGATACAAAACTTGCGAAGTTAGCTATCACACTAAGAGATTGTGCATTGGATTGGTACATGAGCTTAGCTACAAACAGTCCACCATGAATGACCAAAACGATTGTCGATATCAAGAAGCTACTAATAAATGAGTTTAAGAATCCTAGTTCAAAGGATCAGTACATGAATGAGATGATATATATTATACAGAAACCAGGAGAATCTGTCTCGAAAATTGACCAGAGATTCAAACAATTAAAGGGAAATATGAAGTATGCCATGATAGATATGCAACATAAACATCTATTTATGAATTCCCTGCTACCACACTTGAAATACCCTTTGAGATAGCGGAATTTTGAAAATAAGGAAGAGGTTGTGTAGGAAGACTTACAACTAGAAGAGAACCAGTATTAGAAGACAAATCCAACAATAGAGGAGATAAAGGAGTATCTGACGAATCTAGCATTTTAATTAAACTAGAACAAGGGTAAGGACAAAAGAGAAGTTGTTTGGTGTACCACATGCAGGATGGAGGGATATCACAAGAATGATTTCCCAACAATCGTGTAGTACATGGAAACAGGACTTCCAAACCCTCTGCCAATAGGAGGAATATGGTGTAATATTTGTAAGACACGGGGGCATGATCCATATCATTTTCTAATGATGTAGAAATACCAGACAGTTTCTAAGAGTTCATATTGAAACTTTTGCAAGTCAGTGGGCCATGATGACAAAGATTGCAGGACAATGGAGCTAATGAAGGAAATAACATCAGAAACCTATAAGATGTAGGAAGAGATGATGACAGGGAAAGCTACACCACAGTTTAAACAAGTATCATCCCCATATAAAACTGTGCAACAATAGTATAACACTGCACAACCACAATACAATATCACAGGACCATAGTATAATCCCCTCCAGTGTAATCAAGTGTCATAGTAAAATGCATCGTGAGGAGATCGAGATGGCTACAGAGGTGGAGGATGAGGTAGAGGAGGCTTTGGAAGAGGCAAAGGACTGATGGTATGTCATAACTGTCAACAACTGGGACACTATGCATGAGAATGTCCACTTTCGCCTACAACATGTATGTATTGTCGCACATCAAATCATGACACAAAATACTATCCAACCCTATCGGGGAAGATCCAAGAGAATATGAATCAGAACAATTAGAATGTACAGTGGATATATACAGAAGCTAGAGATGATGGAATAAATATCAACATAGTCACACGCAGAGGAGCTAAAACAGGATCTGACGCAGTAAGACAGGACCTAACACATCACCAATCGGTGAAGAAGAGTGTCGAACCACAGACGTAGTTTGATGCGCAGAATGAAAAGGAGACATTCAAGCAAGCCAGAAAATAATTCTTGAAGAAAAATATTGCATCTACATTAGTTGTGCAACATACTCAGGACGTACCAACATACGAGATGCCTTCATCACTGGATCACACTAATGAAGCACAACCCCCAGGACAAGTAAGTACTATAAAGGCTTTTATGTAATCTTGTGTTAAACTAATAAATGATCCATCATCTGTTAAATTATTACAAAAAATGTTAGAAATATGTAACACAGAGGTAGAGAGGAAGATAGAGCAGAAAACAATTAATCACTTTCATACAAGGAGGAGAAAAAGCAGAGAATTAAGATTGAATGCCAACATTGGAGATTTCAACATGGGGGATATTATACTAGATTTAGGCTTTGAAGTAAATGTGCTACCCAAGAAGACATGGAAATGTATGTGAGATCCCACATTAGGATATTCACTTGTTCAGCTGAAATTAGAAAATCAACACAGATTTCTACCAATTGGAAGGCTAGGGTGTGACAGTAGATCTGGATGGAGTGCACACTACAGTTGATTTTGAAGTAATAGAAATAGTGGATGGAACAACATCTTATCCAGCACTGCTTGGACTGGATTGGGAATTTTATAACTATGCCATAATCGACTTGAAGACAACGAAGATGACATTCGAATCAGGAGACTAAAAATTCATTGTGACATTAGATCCTTCAGAAGGAGAAAGGTTTGTGGAACCAACTTTTCTGGATTTAGAAGAGATAAACCAGTTGTATAGAACCATCGTGCACACAAAAGATTATGTAAAACCAACTGTAGATGGGGTACTCAATTGGAGAATTATCACATCATGTTCTTCAGACTCAGATATAGGGTTGGAGAATTGGCATCAAATTTTACATGAAGTATCCACAAGAAGGTGTGCAAGAATAGACCGCGTAGTAAGATGGATGGGTAAAGAAATCAGAGAACCTCCCAGCTTCCATGGAATTAACGATTTAGAACAATTCTTAACAAGATACTAAGATGAGGTGTTATAAAATAAGAGGCTCTTATCTCTGGACATAGCACTCAAGGAAACACCTGCAAGATGGTGGGGTGCACACAAAGAGATAGTTAAGGAATGGTACCAATGTAAATGATTATTGCGCATTAGATTCGACATAGAACAAGGAAGCAATGAGATGTATAAATATGATGGACAGGGGACACCAACAAAACACTTGGATAAGTGAATAACACTATGGATAATGACACCACTGGAGGAATGGCCTCATCACTTCATTCACACATTGGAAGGAATTCCAACAAACAGGTATGTAGACCAGGAACTACGCAGAAGCACTGCATAATGGACAACATTACAACAAAATTTCATAGTCACTTTATCATTTTAACATGAGAACCCCAACATTGATTCAACACTCAAGCAAATCATAGGGGTGATATTTATTAAGGAACCATAGGTTGAACGTATAACAGAGTATCAACAACAAAATAGACAGACATTGAAAGAACTATTGTCATGCTATCATGTGCAGGAAGAAGCACCAGATGAAGATGACCCACGCAATATACAAATTATAGAAATTGAAGGAGAAAGAGAGGTGGAAGTCCCATCTATAGAATCAAAAGTATTTTTTACGCCAATCAAGGTGAAGAAAGTAAATATCGGGACAAATAATAACCCCAAAATAGCCAGCATTGAAGATTACTAGGATGAACAAATAGTAGAAAGAATAACAAAGTTACTACACGAGTACAGTGACATGTTCCCAACGACCTTTACAGAGATGAAAGGCATGGAAGGAGAGCTAGGAGAGATGAAGATACCTCTCAAGAATGAGGCTAGATCTGTCATACAACAACTGTATAGAATGAATCCAATATACAAGCAGAAAATAAAAGCATAAATTGATAGAATGTTGGAAATTGGTATCATAGAACCAGTGGAGTCTGAATGGATAAGTCATATGGTAGTGTAGGAAAAGAAACAAGGAGGCATAAGGATCTTTGTATATCTCAAAAAATTGAATGATGCTTTCCTACATGACCCTTTTTCCACCCATTTCAGAGATGATGTATTAGAGAATGTGGGAGGTCAGGAAGCATATTCTTTCACAGATGGATTCTCAGGATACCACCAAATAAAAATAACTCCAGAAAATAGGTATAAGACTACCTTTGCCACATAATGGGGATCATATCAATACATATTCATGCCTTTTGGACTGAAGAATGCACCAACAATATTTTCAAGAGTAGTCATAGCTGCATTCAAAGAATTCATCCACCAATTTTTAGAAGTGTACCTAGATGATTGAACAATATACAGTATGTTGAAATACCATGTAGAGGTGTTAAGGCTAATGTTGGAAAGATACAGACAATGCCAAATATCTCTGAATATTAAGAAATGCATATTTGGGACACCTTTTAAAATTGTGTTGGGTCATATAGTATGCAAACATGGTATAATAGTGGATCCTACAAATATTGTAGTCATTGTTAACTTACCCCACCAAAATCAGTGCATTAGTTGAGAGTAGCATTGGGACATACAGGATACTACAACAAATTCATAAAAGGGTATGCATAGATCACTGCGCCGATGGAGAAACTGCTCAAGAGAGAAATCAGATTTCAGTGGAATGAGGACTACCAGCGAGGTTTGGACACTCTAAAAGAAAAAATGGTCACAACGCCTATACTAGTATTTCCAGATTGGGAAAAGACATTTCATGTGCATGTAGATGTGTCAGCCATAGAACTTGGAGTTATTCTAGTGCATCCAGGAGAAGGGGAATTGGACCATCCTATAGCATTTGTAGGAAGAAAATTGTCAGAGTCAGAGAAGAATTAAAATACTACAGAAAGAGAAGGCTTAGCAATGATATATGCACTCGACAAGTTCAAACATTACTTACTGGGAAAACACTTCAATATGTTTACAGATCATTCAGCTATCAAATACCTAGTCAACAAGCTAGTGTTGGGAGGGAGGATCTGTAGATGGGTACTATTATTTCAAGAATTCGATTTTGAAGTGATAGTCAAGCCAGGGAAGCTGAATGTAGGACCAGATCACTTGTAAAGAGTAACAAATGGAGAAGAACCTACAAATTTAGAAAACCACTTCCTCGATGCACAGTTATTTTCAGTCCAAATAGTTTATGAATACTTTGCTAGTATTGTTGAATAGTTGAGTACTGGGACTGTGCCACAAGAGTTTAACATTGCACAAAAGAAAAACATGGTAGTCAGAGTTTCATACTATCAATTGATTGTAGGAAACTTATACAAAATGGGTGCAGACAACATTTTGAGAAGATGTGTAATAGAGCACGAAAGGCCTATGATATCAGCAGAGGCCCATGAGGGAATAGTTGGAGGAAATTATGCAGGAAAAGATACCACGCAAAATGTATTGTGCATAGGACTATGGTAGCTTACCATTCACATAGATGCTAAGGATTATTGCAAGTGATTTGATGCATGCTAGAGTGTTGGTAAAACTAATAGAAGGGATGATATGCCCCTAAGACCATGAGTAACCTTGCAATTATTCAAAAAATGTGAAATAGACTTAGTGGGACCAATTAAACCACCAACAAAAATGTCAATGGAAAGGTATATCGTTATTGCGATAGAATACTTAACAACATGGGAAGACGCAACACTAGTAAAAGATTTCAATGCAGAGACAACAACACATTTCCTATTTGAGCAAGTGATCACTAGATTTGGATGCCCAAGGATTTTGATGAGTGACCGAGGTACTCACTTTATCAACAGTACTATCAATGCTATGACTAAGGAATTTGAATTCTACCGTTAGAAGAGTACACCATATCACCCTCAAGAAAATGGAACAGTGGAAGCCTTTAATAAGATCCTAGAGAATGCCTTGAAAAAGATCTGTAATGTTAATAAGGATGACTGGGACTTGAAGATACCAACAATATTATGGGCATACAATACTACATGAAAAAAATTGATAGGAAAGACACCATTAAGGTTGATGTATGGACAATAAGCAGTGGTTCAATTAGAATTTGTGGTGCCTAGTTTGCACATAGCATCAATCACCAACATGACAGAACGAGGCGTAGTAAATGAGAGGCTCATTTAGCTGATGGAAATGGAAGAAGATAGGATTCTAGCAGGATTTCACCAAGAAGTACATAAAGAAAGAGATAAATCTTGACATGAAAGACATATCAAGAGGAAGAGTTTCAAGGAGGGAGACCTAGTCTTAGTGTATGATAGTAAATTTCTTCAACATCCAGGGAAATTCAGAATACATTTGTTGGGGCCATATGAGGTGAAGACTATCAAAGATAGGGGATATGTATAGTTGAAAGATCTGGGAGGAACATAACTGAAAGGAATGATCAGTTGGATTCGACTAAAGTTGTACAAGGATGGTCAACCTCCTAGTACTTAGAGAGTTACAACGCAGTAAGAAAATATGTACATAGTGTATTATAGTAGAAATTGAGAGAGATAAAGTGAGAAAAATAAATAAAAAGGAGATAAAAATACAAACATATCGGTGGGCATGGAAGGTTTTGATAGAATAGAACTGTTTGAATTAACAGTGCGCTGCAGAAAAAACAGTGATTTAAAACACTACGCACATGGGAGCAGTTAACGGGTAAAAAAAGGAACAACACGCATGAAACAAAACAAAAGTGAAAAAGTGACAATTGTTAGTGTGGAACAGTTGCCATTTTGCCCTCCCGCTATACAAGTCAGAAAAGGGGGGAACCAGGGTCATTTTTTTTTTTTGCTAAGGAGAAGAACAAAGAGTGAAGTCTAAGTGTAAAAGAGTGTCATTGGGGAGTTGTATATCAATATATTGAATTTCACTAGGATGTCACCACCACGCGTTGGAGGGTCAAGCATGATCGAGAGGAAAATAAGAAGTACTACCATAGTGACAGAAATAGGTACGCAGGAGATACCCACATTCATGGATGTGGAATAAATTTGCACGCCAGAGTATCATCTGACCATGATATAGGTAAAAGAGGAGAAAAACTTCACACAAGAGGTCGAGCAGCCGGTACATGATTTCAAAAGACTAGAATCTGACATGTCCAAGGGAAAATGAATGCAGCAAGAAGAACAAGCCATGGGTTCGACTCAACAAGGCCTAGAACTAGAAGAACAATGGAGAACACGATGCCATGATATACCAACAGTTTCGGTATCGTTACCACAAGGGAAAAAGAAGGAGTGATCAGAAAGCAGTGCGTGGGGCATACAACGCACATGGGAGGAACTAGCCATAGTGATGCGAAAAATCCCCAAGGGATTGAAGGTCGATGATGACATGGTGGGAGGAGTAGATTCCCTTAAATACTCTGACCATGATGTGTCGGATGTAGTAAAATTCCCAGACTTGGCACCACATAGCTACTTGGAAAGTAGGGAAGAAGGTCCATCAGACGTGTTACTATTGGAGCTTGTGCAGTGGATCTTGGGGTTATACAACATGGGCATTATGAATTTTATCGACATACCACACTTTGGGCACGGTAAACACATCAACGGATGTGTAAAGAAGTTGTTAGCATGGGTGCATGGAGGAATCTTATGGATGCATAGGCCAATGCTTATTAATGTTGATCTCATTGCAACAATTACAGGGCTACCCACAGATGGGGAAAAGACAGAACAATACCTAGAGGATAAAACGAGAGAAAAATCCATCTCAGATAAAATAAAGGAGAATTATGGTGCAGAGAGGGGAAACAGGGGAATTGGGATCAACAACAACAACAATCCTATGATGTGATTTGAAACAAGTATATTAGGTTGCAATTTAATGCGGAAATGTAGAAAGATGGTGTAGCAAAAGGTAGATGAGATGGAGAACCAAATTCAAGAAGTATTTCAAGCCATCTCAGACAGCGAAGGAGTACAAGCAGCCTCATCACAAGAGAAAATGAGAAAGATAACACAGACTTTGCAACAATATAAATAAGAGATCAAAGAATTGGAGGAGCGCACAATTCCCACAACTCCTCCAGAATTCAAAGTGCAAAGGGAGAAATATGCGACAACTTCTATAGAGAACATCGCACAAAACATACACATAATGATAGAGTTGTTGGAGAAGAGTGCCCAACTATGGACACAACTTTTAGAGGATGGGATCTTAAAAGAGGTGTAGGCGAAGGAGGAAAAACTTCATGCAACAATGGAAGATTCCACACAATGATAGAGGATGATTTCAATACCGGAGAATATCAAGATGGTCATGGAAATGAATAAATTACAGGTTGAGGATAAGGAAGTAAAAGCACAAAGGATGGTGTGATAGGCTCAATTAGATCCCTTGCAAGAAAAGGTGGAGCATATAGTCGTCGATATCGACGCAACAAAGTTGAACATAGAGTGGATAGGCTTGGAAGGGGGAGAACTGATACAAAACCCAGTTACCATGCAACTGGTGGAAAACATGGTTGAAAGGAGCAGTCGGGCTCAGGCATAGTGCCAGATAATAAATGAAATTATGACGCACTAGCACAAGAAATGACAGATGTTGGATTAAGGAAGTGACTCCAGATGAGTCACAATGTCAGCATTGGGGGCCTATTGGGCGTAGGCCTATTTTGGGGAAAATGCTAATTTTGGAGAATAAAGAGCATACAATTGGTAGGAAAAGCAGCACGTGCAAGGTAAATACACATGCAGAGGAGGAAATCATGTGAGGAATGCATGCAAGAAGACCTAACCATGCTAGGGTTAGGGTTTTGGTAAGAGTATGTAATGGCCGATAATATAAAAATAAGTATAAATAGCTACCTAGGAGGTGTAGGTCGAGGTTGGTGTAGTTTTTGTTGTTCGAAGAGTTGGAATGTAATAATGACTTAAAAATATGAGATTTTTTTGTAAGTTGTTGAAATTAAAAGAGAAAATAAGGTAACTATTGAGGGCTACATTAGAGTCTGGGGAGCTTTGTGTGATCTATTCCAGCTCATTGTAGATATTGACCCAAATGACTGAGGATTGTAAGACGCGCAACACTATAACTTTGGAGAAACCATAATAAAAGAGAAAATCAAATAAATATTTGTGGATGTAGCCCAAGAGGGGGTGAAACACAATAGATCATCTGTTTTGTGGATTGATTATTGTTTATTTCTTTACTGTAAATGGGTTAGCTAGATCTGATTGTCTCTAAATGCATGAATAATAACGATAGAATGTGTAGTATAGATGAATGTCAGGGTAAATAAATGAAGATCACAAAGTGTAATCCCATATCCCCACTCATTCCTAGGATTCAAGCACCTGAGCGTTGCAATCACCCATAAGAACTATCTCGGGTGAGACTACGCAGTACATTCTATGCGCTGTGTTGCCTTCTGGTTTACCAAGAGGGATGATAGTTTTAGGGGGTTTTGTTGGAAACCATAGTAGATCTAGACCTTGGTCAACCAAAGAATGGTAGCAAGAGATAAGTAACCAACAATAACCATGATCACATTAAATTATTGTGTCATTAGATGTTGGGTGATGAATTACACTAAGACACTCACCAAAGGTCTCTCTGGAACTAGTAAAGGATACAACAGACCTTCTTGCATCTTAGTGTCTACCTTGTCTTATTGGCACACAAGACA
Source organism: Picea engelmannii (assembly GCA_009831015.1). NCBI lineage: Eukaryota > Viridiplantae > Streptophyta > Pinopsida > Pinales > Pinaceae > Picea > Picea engelmannii. The sequence goes on from ML778292.1 coordinate 305,285, forward strand.
AGTATGGAGATACTCCTAAACATCTCACCTCATATTCTCCCAATATTATCCTCATTCCATCAATGTCAATGTTCTGTACTTTCTTGGGTGGTCATCCCAAGGTGAGTTGTGGAATTCCCATATGATCTCCTTAGAGAGATTACATGACTTATGCACATAGATGTGATCACCAAAATAAAAAATTCCATCGTTCATCCAAAAATTATACATATTTCCTTCTTTCACCTAGTTCATGATGTTCAAAACTATAGGATCCTTATGCAATCCATCCTTGACCCTCTCTTGCAAATTTGTCAATACTTGCATTTGACTACCCACTAGCATAAAAAATTCATAATCCTCTAAGGTAGCAAGATGCATATTCTTTCATAAGGCCCATGCAATTGTGTTTATATTTCCCAATAAATACTCAATGGTCATATAAAACTCTTCCAAAAAATTTTGCCACCACGCCTACTTGGGTGAAAAATTTGGTTGGGTGGTGAAGCAACTCATTGCCACATTATATGTCTTCACAGTGAATGGTTTTCCCAATAAGTAGTGCTTCCATGCGTGTAGGAAATGCACAATTGTGATCATATCCTTCTCATGAATGTGATACCATTGTTCACGGTCTTGTAACTTTCTGCTCTCAAGGGCCACTGGATGACCTTCCTGTGACAAAACTCCACCATTGGAAAAGTCTAAGGAATCCATAACTACCTCAAACAAGCCCTTAAAGTCCAAAACTTTTAGGAAGGATGATGAGATAAGTCTTCACTTGAGCTCACATAATGTTTCCTAACACTTCTCCATCCAATTCCATGTGTTATTCTTTTTCAAAAAGTCACTCAGTGGTGTCAAAATATTAGAGTATCCCTCCATAAACTTGTGGTAATAGTTATCCAAACGAATGAAACTTCTCACCTCATAGATTATTTGTGGATCCTCCCAATCCTCAATCACCCTTATCTTCACAGGATCCATGTGGATGTATCATTTCCCAATCTAATGGCCCAATAATAGAATTTTAGTCTTCCCAAAAACACACTTATACTTTTTCAAGTATAGTTGGTTATGACTCAATGCCTCAAAGACTTCTTTCAAGTGATTATGTTGGTCCTCCATGTTCTTTCTAAATTCCACAATGTCATATAGGTATAAAACCACCAACATGTCCAATAATGGTCGAAACACATATTTAATAAATGTGAAAAAGGTTGTTGGGGAGTTGCACAACCCAAAATCCATCACAAGAAACTCAAAACTTGCATACCTTGTGTTGGGTTGAGAAAAAACTATAAATATTCTCCTAGTTACTTTGGTTTGTGATATGTTCTTTGTTGACTTTTCTATTAATTTGAAGTAATTAGGGAAGAAAATGGTTAAAACTATCTTAGGAAATAATATTAAATGATGTTAGATATTTTCTAAACTTTGGCTTGAATTGTTTTGATTTTATGCAGAAATGGACAATTTCTGTTAACTTAAGATAATTAAGAGGATCATGAAGATGCACAGGCCATTGAAGATTGAAGAATTCAAGAACAAAATGGTTCAAAGGAAGATTGACTTTTTATCTTGAAATCTTCATAAATATTAAAAGCAATCCTGAGGATCTCTCGATCCTCGGGATAGCTTAATTTAATTATCTCATTGTATTATATAAAGGATAGTGAACGATAGAGAGATAACCAAGAATTCAAATATATTAATTGTTGACACTTTGTACAACAATCCCATTGTAAATGACTTACCAAATATGGAATTAATGAAAGCTTCAAGTGTTTTGATCATTTTTTCGTATTAAGTTTTTCGTAGCAGTATCTTCTAAAGACTGTGGGCCCAGTCAATAGGAGCTATTGTCTCATCTATAATCTTATCAATTTTGTTATAGTTCTGTGATTTGAATTTCCTTTCAATAGTTAACATAGACTCGTTAATGTGTTGATTCTTTTATGAATTGGTTATGTTGTTCCATTCGTAGAGAATAGGTGTTCCATTTGGAGATTATCAATTGTTGTTCCATTTCCATTTTCTGTCAATTTATCCCTTGTGAATTCCTTTCGTTTAATTTCACATTCATTGTTCCTTTTATTAAAATCACATTTGTTGTTCCTTTCGTTTCATTTGCATTTGTTGTTTCTTATTAAATATTCAGTAGATCATTGTTCCTTTCTAGTAGATTAATTAATCATTGAGAGATTGATTCATTAAGTGTTTTCATAGACTAAATTGTTGTTTCTTAGATAGATGAATAAATTCAGTAATTGGTTAATGTTTTGATTTATGGTGTCTTTCCGCTCAGAAGATATTTCTGTCTATTGAAGTTACTAGTTTCAGAGTTTTTAGTCAATGTGTGAAGAACTTGATTATCGCAGTAATTTAGATAGGCTCAGATTTGTTGTAACTGAATTATCTACATGATTTAAACCTCTACGACTATTTGCATAGACTTTGTTGACATTATTGAGAGAAAAGATGAATCTTTGGTTGATAAAATTAATGCCAGACTAAGGTTTTTTTTAGGACATCTTTAGAGCCCAAAATTTTGGCGTCATTGTTGGGGAGAATGTCAAAGATATTATAGGTTGCATCTCTGAAGGATGAGGTATTGAAAACAGAAGGTAAGAACCTACGTAGGCAACAAGCAAAATGATTGTGCCAACACACACCTTCAACTGATGCATAGAGGTTATATAGGTGCATAGAATTTGTGTCGGTGTGTATGACTAAGAATAAATAACTTGGAAAACAAAAACCCTTACCAAAAACTACAAAATCCCATTGCCTGGTGCCCCCTCGAAGGAGCACTTTAATAGACGAAAATATATGAAAAGATGAATCTCAAGCCTCGATTGGACCTTGGAAAGGTTCTACCCGAGTCCCTCAAGAAAAAAACTCACCAACTACAACTCATGCTGAGGTTCATAACGGAACTGAAGGAACTGAATAGAACTTCCAAAATACACATACACCAATTTTCAGTCCTTTAGGCGAGTGAAATTCTTGTAAATTGAGAGAGGGAGAAGGGGAGACCAGTGGAGTTGTTGAGGAAAAACCACCACCACCTGAACTTGCATCTCCTGTGATTTTAGTAGGAGAAGGAACACCTGAAATCCCAGACATAGGTAGCATGATCAAATCTCCTAAGGGACCAAGTAATCAACCACCCCAAATAGAACACCCAAACCAAGAAATCCCTTAAGGTTATTGGTACATTTTCGACCAAATGGCACAACAAAATCAGTATGGACCCTAGAATTCCACTTTGGAGTATCCCATAGTTGATATGATTGTTAATGCCCCAATGAAATCCATTCTGCTACATAATCTTTCAACCTTCAATGGATTGATCTCAGAGGACCCTGACGCATTCTTATTCAAGTTTGATATCCTGTGTAGAGGCTATGACTATACCTATGAACCCCAGAAACTAAAGCTATTTCCTTCCACTTTGAAAGGATCATCTTTACGATGGTTTATGGGACTTGGGGGGGACTATAAATTCATGGGATGAAATGAAACAAGCCTTCCTTACGAAATATCAAGACTACTATAGAACCATGGATTTAAAGGATGAAATCTTTAAAATGATTGCAAAAGAAAATGAAACACTAGAAGAATATGTTGAAAGATGTCAATATAACCTGCAGAGATCACCTTACGATACACTACCAGGTGAGTTACTTAAATCCACTCTAATAAAAGGTATGAAGGATGAATGGGTAGAGACGTTAAATTTGATGGGAAAAGGTGATATTTATCAAGAAACATATGATGACATTGTCCAATTGTGTATCAGGTGTTCGCATGGTATTACACGAACTAGATCGGGAATACAAACCCCCATCACTAGAAGCAGTAACATTACTAGCGAGAATGTCACCCGAGCATAAATTGGTAATCTTTTAGAAAATTTTAAAACTGACATTTTGGGTACTCTGACTACATAATTAGATATTCTTCAGGTTAAATAGAAACAAGTAGAATCAAAATAGTCATTGTCTATATCTTGTCCATGATGCATAAGGAAACATGGTTTAAGAGAGTGTCCCTTGGACATGGTTCAGACCTGTGCCATCTGTGCCAAAGACCATGCGATAGAGAAATTTCCATCACTCCTAGGGCTAAAAGTTGTCTTTAAAGAAGAAAAAAAAGAAACATAACTAGTATATCAGATGGATCAATGTCGCCAATGGTAGGCTCACCCCCAAGGGATGCTGCAAGATCCTTCTTCTTTCATTCCTAGAAAGTATAATCAACAGCATAATTCTAGAAACACATGGTAGGGCCAACCATTTGCTAACCCCACCTGGCAGTCCCAAAAATATCCTACTGCACCCTAGCCAAATCAACCAGTTGTTAGTCGTATTTGGCCTAAGTCACAATACTCTACCCCATTTTGGCAGAATTAAAATAATGACCCCTATCGTTCACAGTGGACTAGAATAGTTTCCCAAGCCCCCAATAGGACTCAAAACTGGCAATGACCCATGGGACTGACCCATCAACCTATGGGAATGGTTCCTCAAGATCAACCCACTTTACTAGATCCACTTCAATTTCCCCAAAATCCACAGCCTCAAATGCACACTCAATTACCATCTCAACCCAACCTAAATCCTAATAACAAACAAGTCTAGCTTGTGCAAGTTGTCGAGAATTTGGAGGGTGAAACAAACTTTGTAGGGTGCAATGAACTCCGGTTGAGATCAGGGCATGTAATTTATCATGAGGAAAGTGACATTCATCAAGAATAGGAAAATTAGAATGATAGACAACTCACAATAAAACCATTGACTGTGGTCATAACAGAAGAAATAGAACATGGGGAAAACACAGTCGAGAAACAAAATCATGATCAGGACATAATTTCTCCTCCCCCATTTTCTGAGAGGCTAATGAGAGAAAAACCAATCGTATATCCTAACTTTGATCTCGTTGGGGAAATAAATAATATATATGTTAAAATTCCACTCCTACAGGCTTTACAAGATATTCCTATTTATGCGAAAACAATTAAAGAATTGTGGGAAGAATCCGAGAAGGAAAACTAAAAATCTATCAACTGTTCACTTGGTAGGAACTTTGTCCGATCTTATTTTAGGCAAGCAGGAGTCAATGAAGTACACTGACCTAGGGAATCATGTGGTAATGGTTCAGATACAGGGTTGTTTTTTTCCAAATACGTTGGTGGATTTGGGGGAAGCCATCAATATTCTGACTATCAAGACCTGTAATGTCCTGGGTATCACCTCCTTCGAACCTACTTCAACTATGTTATAATTGGTTGATAGATCGGTGGTTAATTCATTCAGCACATTACAAGACATAAAATTCTTGGTCAACTCTTGGGAATACCCAAATTATTTCCTAATTATCTACCCAAGAAGTAGACTATATGGACACCCATTAATATTGGGACGACCATGGCTAGCAACGAAAGATGCATACATAGGATGTCTCACATGAAACATGATAATTGTTAGAGGAAGTGATATAAATAACCTTATATTGTATCCTCCAGCTAAACAAATTCTACTTGCCATGCATGAGAAATTGCAACCATGTATATATCTAGAAGAAAACCTATGATCTCCTCTCACATTAGAAGAAGCTCTTGGGCTAAAAAACCAACTAGAAGATGATGTGATCAATAGCTTCATTAACAGCCCAACTGTTATAGGAAAACCAGCATGCCAAATGCTAAAAGTTTTTTTAGATAATGAATCACAGGGAATCCTTTGGAATATTTTATGGAGCAATAGATTCCCACTACTTTTTTCCACAACAAAATTACAGTTGAAATCACACTAGGAAGATTTCTCAATACGAATGGCAATTTGAATGAACAGCAACACTAAAAATTGATTCAAATCCTTTCTAAATATCAATAGGATTTTGCTTGGGAGTATCTTGACATGAAGGGCATTGATCCCCATCTATGTACACATCATATCTATATTGAAAAAGATGCCCGACCCATCCAACAACCCAAATGAAGATTAAACCCTCATCTCAGGGACATTGTCAAAGAAGAATTACAGAAATTGTTGGATGTAGATTTCATATATCCTATTTTAGAAAACCAGTGGGTCTCTCCACTAGTAATCGTCCATAAGAAGAATGGTAAGTGGTGAATCTGTGTAGACTACAAAAAACTCAATAAATCTACCCATAAGGATCATTTTCCCCTACCTTTTATTGATCAAGTCCTTGATACTTTAGTAGGGAAGAAATTTTTCTCCTTCCTAGATGGATTTAGCGGTTATAATCAAATTCAAATTTCTCCAGAAGACCAAGATAAAACTACATTTACATGTCCCTGGGGTACCTTCTCATATCGAGTATTTCTCTTTGGATTATGTAATGCTCCAACTACATTCTAGAGAGCTATTTTAAGCATATTTTCTGATTTACTTAATGAAGGACTTGAAGATTACATGGACAATTTTACCCCTTATGGCATTGACTTTGATCAAGCTTTAAGAAATCTAGAGAAGGTACTGGAACGATGCATTGCTACCAGGCTATGTTTGAGTCATGAGAAATTTCGTATGATGATGACTGAAGGTGTGGTACTAGGACACTATGTTTCTGTAGATGGAATCAAGGTAGACCCAACAAAAATAGAGGTAATCCTTAATTTGCCTACACATAGTACACAAATCGAGGTATATAGTTTCCTTGGTTGTGCAGGATATTATCACGGATTCATAGAAAAATTTTCAAGAATAGCTGCACCTTTAGACGCTTTAATTGGTAATGTGTAATTTCAGTGGTCTGATAAATGTGATGTTGAATTTGCAGAGCCTAAAAGATTAGTTTCAACAACACCAGTGCTGAGAGGACCAAACTGGAAATTACCATTTCACATCTCTTCATATGCATTGGATATCTCTATAGGAATTTTCCTTGGACAGGAAGAAGACAAGAAACCTTATGCTATTTATTTTATTAGCAAAAATCTTACTCCTGTCGAATTGAAATACACAGTAATAGAAAAAGAATTTTTAGTCGTTATACATGCTATTAATAAAGTTCGCCACTATATAACAAGTCATCCAGTAATATTGTATACTTATAACTCTGATATTAGATACTTAGCTAACAAACCAATTACTAATGGACGGGTTACTCGGTGGTTGTTGTTGTTGCAGGAATTCAACATCACCATTAAGGATCGGTCGGGAAGAGAAAATATTGTTGCATATTTCTTGTCTCGTGTACCCAAAACAAATAACTCTTTGACAGTTGAAGACCAATTTCTAGATGAACACATGTTCGTTCTGACTATTAAGACACCTTGGTATGCATATGTGGTGAATTATCTGGCAGTTGGGAAATTTCCAGCACAACTGTCATCAAGAGAAAGGAAATTAATTGTTCAACGTAGTGCATGGTTCACCTGGTGATTCGATAGGATTTTTCAAATGACTTATGGTTGATTTTTTATTTGCATGCATTAATTAACCATTGAGAAACTTAGCGAAAGAACGAGAAAAGAAAAGGAATTATACAGCCATATACATATATGCAGATCTGAAATGCAATGAAAAACAACAAACCATAATACGCAGGTTGATAACGAAGTTCGACACAACTTTGCCTACGTCTCAGGGCCTTTTCTCTGTGGGGGAGGCTTCTTTATTTCTGTTTGAAAGATCGATAGTACATCTTTACAATGCTAAATGGCTACAAGACTGATCTTTTCATGTTCGCCCAGATCTCTGGAACCATGCACAAAAAATGGCACGTGAAACGGACATCCAGAGCTCTCAGAAATGGTCCGACAGCATCTCCTCCTCAACAGCTTCTCTGCCTCAAACTGGCTTTGACTTGGCTTCTCCTCAGCATCTCTTCTCTGAATTCTCTCAAAAGTTGTCCCCATGGCCTCAAAATGGCCTTGGTTAAATAGTTGGGAAGTTGGTTATCCATCTCCAACTTCCTCCATGAATTTAGGCTCTAAAAATGCCCAATAACTCCCAAAAATGAGTTAATTACATTAAAAGTGGCTTAAACAATAATTAAAAGCCAAAAAGTGGTTATAAAAACCCACTTTATAACTATATAATAGTTAATTCGGGCTTAAGCCCCTTAGTCTTGGGCGCACGCTCCTTTAAAAGGTCACATGGGCTTCATGTGGCCACGCACTAGCCCTTGAGCTATGCGCGGGCCACCCCTGCTAGCAATTGGTCATATGGCATAGTAGCATACGTCCTCGGGCTATACACTAAACTGTTCAAACCGTTAAACAAAACGCACGCACATTTGTTAAACCGCGCCAACCGTTGTATATCGGATGGTCATATGCCAATGAAATGGAACCGCGGGTCGGGGCCAAGCCCCGGCCCGACCCCCCGCCATTCAATACTTAGTTTAAACTTAAATAATATTTATCCTGTTTACATAACAAGTACCAAACAATGGCGCGTTGGCAATGGGAGCTTTGTTAAGGCATGGACGGAGGTGGAGGTCACCGGTTCAAATCCGGTCAGCCACAAACTTTTGAACAATCCAACCAAAACCAACGAACCAATACCTAGGTGCCACGTGGCAGCCCGTGATTGGGCCACGTGGCACCCAATCATTTACTAACAAAACTGCCACGTGTCGACATCTGATTCAACGAAGTCAACCAACCAAATCATGCCACTTGTCAACCGCTAATTGGCCCACGTCACTGCCACGCGTTGTTGTCGTACGCTCTGTCACCTACCACATCATCCGTCGTACACCTGCCCAGTCATCCTGCCACGTCAGCTGCTGACGTCACCTATGCCACATGTCACCCTTCCAGTGGTGACACGTGTCTCTTCAGGATTGGTCCAACCGTACGCTAAAAGTGCCAAATCTGCCTGACACGTGTCAGCACCTGGAGCCACCACATGTCTTGTACGGACCTACCACATGTCCTGTACAGACTGACACGTGTCCTGTATGGACTGTACAAACAAGTACAGTCAGCATCCAAAAATTTTGCCTATTTCGCTTGGCGGACAGAATGCGATATCTTCTCCATACAGACTCTGTTTGACAAAGTAAATATACCACTGGAATCAGGAAGACGAGACGGACGCAATGCTATTGGTTTCGTCGGATTCTGAGCACTTTCATTTTTTAAGCATTTTTCAAGCCCTGACAAGCTTCTGAATCCGATTTCGGATCACCTAGATTGGTGGATATATTTCCCACAGAGAGTCTGATCTTCATATCCGAAGATGTATTAGAGATAATGAAATTCATGATGTCTTGAAGGCATGTCACGATGAGCCCTGTGGCAGACATTTTGCAGACCGTAGAACTGGGCATAAGGTTTTAGAGATGGGATATTATTGGCCCTCAATATTCAAAGATGCAAATAAGTATGTCCAGGCCTGTGACATTTGTCAGAGGATGGGCCGACCAGGACAAGATGATGAAATTCCCCTACAACCACAAGTGGTGATGGAACCTTTCAAGAGATGAGCACTGGATTTTGTTGGTCCCTTCAACCCAAAATCAAACAAAAAATATTATATACTAGTTGCAATAGACTATATGACCAAATGGGTAGAAGCATTGGCCTTGCCAAATGCAATCGAGGAAGGAGTCATTAAATTTCTCTTTGAACTATTTGTATGTTATGGATTACCTAGGGAATTAATCACGGACAGAGGGTCTCAATTTACAGCACATAAAATCTCAGCCACTCTGCGCAATTACCACATTAAACACAGGGTTACCTCCCCATACCACCCATAGGCAAACGGACAAGTGGAAAGTACCAATAAAGTCTTGGAGGAAATATTGACAAAACTAGTTTCAACAAACCGTCAAAATTGGGCAGTCGAGCTTCCAAATTCCTTATGGGACTATCGCACAACATGGTGTAACACTGTCGGCTACTCTCCTTATCACCTAGTCTTTGGCAAAGAGCCTATATTTCGAATTGAATTTGAGATCAAGACTCTAAGAATGGCCCAGGAAATTGGATTGTATCCTACTGAAGCACACACGTAGCGCTTACAAAAACTCAATGAGTTAGATGAAGCATGCTTGTTTTCCCTTCAGTGCACAATTGTTGTTTAGAAGCAGAGAGACAACTGACATGACAAGCATATCAATAAGAAATCCTTCCAGAAAGGTGATTGGGTGCTTCTCTATGATTCCAGATTTCAGGAATTTCCTGGGAAATTGCAGACAAGATGGCTAGGACCATATGAAATCAGAGAAGTCCATTATAATGGCACTGTCACTTTAGTTACCATCTACAGGTCTGGTTCTCCTTTTTTGGTAAATGGACATCAGCTATGGCTCTACCATCAACTGCTTTCAAAAGAATCCTTTTTCCAAGAAGTAAGTAATGATCCTACTGTTCATATTTTAGCTGGCTAGGAAGGTAACCCACAACTTCAACTCTGTTAAATTGTTGTTTTTGTCAGCACTGTACATATTGTATATATTTTTCTTTAAATATTTGATGGAGTTTTAGGTTTTTACTTTCTAGGAAAGTCGCTATAAAGAGATTTGGAGAACAAAAACTAGAAACTATGACTGTAATGAAATATAATTAGAACTCTTTTATGTTCCTCATTTAAACTTCAAATTGTTCTTGTTTCACTTTGAAAAATATCCATCGAATATAAACCTTTTTTTACACAGGAGATGAATATGTCATGTTCCGCAGCAAAAATTCGAGCGACTGCACTAAAAGAATGCGTGGTTGTAGTAAATAGAAAATGAATGCATGACACTATAAACCATCCAATATATTGTATTCCTCCGATCATTGAATAAACCTAACCGTAAAATTAAATTTAGTTGATGACTAATCAATCCTAGATTCGCTAAAACAAAAACTTATGCGTGAGGTATACAATTACTTAATTACATGGTTAAATTTGAACATCATCGTTATCGTTAATTCGAACATAACAGTTTTCATTCGAACGTAACAGTTGTTGCTCCCTTTGTTGCAATTGATGTTCCCTTTGTAGGTACTATCGTTCATTCGAACGTAACAACTATTGTTCCATTTGTTGCAATTGTTGTTCCCTTTGCGGGTAGTGTCGTTCATTCGAACGCAACAACTGTTGTTCCCTTTGTGGGTAGTATCATTCATTCAAATGTAACAACTATCGTTCCCTTTGTTTCAATTGTCATTCCTTTTTTTGGGTAGCATTGTTCATTCGAAAGAAACAATCGCTGTTCCTTTTTGCGGTTGTTCATGTTGTTCATCCTTTCCTTTGAAAGTAATGATTTTTGTTTTCACCAACAACATGTGTTATTTTTATGACTACTCCTGATATGTTTGAATACGTCTTTGGATATGAACTTCACTAACTAATTTTAAACAACATCACTTCTAATCATCATGGTAACGATTTGTCATTTATTTTTAAGGAATATCTTGCATACCTTACCAAAATGTTTATGGATTGATTTTTTTGAATTATCTTAATATTATTCATAATCCTTAACCACCATAATTCGTTTCTTTCCCCTATATATATACATATACTTGAATGATAAATTTCCTTCACATCATAATAAGGATACTAAGGCACATTTTTACTTGGCATTCTTACACTTCTTACGCCATCCCACACTCTTAAGGAGTAGATGAGCCTCCCTTAATAAATCCTATAAAAAAAAGGAAATAATAATAAAATAAATAAATATAAATAAAGAAAATAACCTTCTCCCAAAAAGGATAGGGGGTCTCATCATGATCCAACCTACCACAATCATAACAGATTAACATATGTGGCATTCTCACTATGGCTACCACACCAGGGAAATGGCCTTTGGCATTTAGGGTCAAAGGACAAGAGGTCTCATCACGAGCCGACTTGTTCACTTTGTTACAATCTAGTGAGTGGCATTATTATTATCTGGCCACCAAACCAGGATAGTGGCCTTTTTTGGAAAAATACTATTCAAACAATTATTGAGGATACTGGCTCATCTATGGGTTAAATGGAAACCCTGTCAAGGCTATGGACGCCTGCTGGAAGCAGTGGCTTTGCCTGTGGTATTGAAGTTTATCTTAATACGCTAAGTTTTTATCGTGTTCATAGACTTCCTTTTTTAAAAGGGAGTCTATCATTCCTACTATATTCAACACAAGGGAAAGTAACAAAATTATGACACTTGGCATATTTAAAAAATGTGAACATATTAGGACTACTCAAAATATTCTTCCTTAACATATTGAATATTGGTATTTAAACTTGTACTTTCCACAAAAGGTGTGATTATCGTTCATGCTTAACATTAAATGCTTTGAAAGTTATTAATGGTCATTCTCCTAGCGGCGGAAACATAATAATTATCCCACACTTGACAAACCATCATCATTACGTTCACACATACCGTCGGTCAAGGTCAAACATTTCATTCATAGGGGGGTGGACATTCTGCACGATTATCGATAAGCCATAATGATTACAAATAATGGGAAAATTTGTGTTTCTATATACCATTGTTGTTCTGTAATGTTTACCATTTCTAGTCATTTTCTTTGACAGGCTGGTCTAACTAGTTTTGTACTTGGGAACGATAGTTGTGCTAACTTGTTTACATTAGATATGGGTGGCCAAAGCATTCACTGTGAGCCTACATTTTTACAAGTAACTAACCAATAAAGGGAAATTCTACACCAACTAGGGTGGACATGATACTTTAATAGACTGCAGGGATTCGATATAAATGTCGCACTAGCATTTTTCGAAAATTTACAGGGGGGAGTCTCAGTAATTAAGGGAATACAAATACCAGTTGTTTATGCCATTATAGCCGAGGTAATAGGCCTATCAAATGAAGGAACATAGTGGACTGGTAAATACACAACACTCAAGGAAGTTGTGGAGCCCTTCGTAGAACCAGGGGAGGAATTCGACAAGAAGGGAAAATGCCTCAACCCCACTACTCTTAGTGAACCCTGGAGGGAGCTAGCAGGCATGGTGCAGAGATATATCACATGCGACAGATGATACAATGTGGTTAGACCTCGCCACCTCAAGTTGTTGGCAGTCTCAAAACAACGGTCAGTGATAAATCTACCATTCTTTTTTAATACCATGCTGCATGAAGTCATTGGAAGAGCCCAAAAAGGAAAAGACCCTGCTAATGTAATCAGTTTTCACAGGTTAGTAAAATTGATAGTAGACAGGGCCTTAAATCATACACAAATAATCTGGGGGGACTTAATTAATCTCGACAGACCCCTGCAAATTGAGAAACTTGAAGTCCACCATGAAATTCCTCCACAAGGAATTGAGGCAGCCCAGACAGAGGGAGATAATGCCTATTATCACTCCAAGAGTCACTCCCAAACTGTAAATGAGAGTAAGCTTGGTAACATAAAAATAAAAATACTTTATTGGTTTTGTGGATCAAGGAAAATAAAACAAGGAAGGAAAAGGACATTAAGCTATTGTAAATCAATGATGGACCATTCGGCTATGGAGTCAAGCAAACACCCTACTCATTAAATGCAATCAATTTGAATATTAGATAAAGGTTTGTTAAATAGAGGAAGAAAAATATAACACAAAGAAGAACATCCATAAAGCATATATCCTCTCTGCATAAATGAATCCAAGGTACTTTAATGTAAACAGTGACTAATAGGCAAGATACATCAGATCCTCAGATGCTCAAGAATCCTTTAGTCAAAGGAAACCATGATCCTCAAGGTGTACAATTAATTCAAGTAAGAAGAAAAATTAGAAAATAAAACAAGAGATACAATCTGATAACATAGATATCATGAACCTTCAATAAAAGAAATGTTTACAAAAACAAAATCCCCTCAGGGTTACAATGATCACATGCAAAGTGCCTCCTACATCTCTCTCATCTATCTTTCTCAGGAATCCCACCCCCCTCCAAGAGATATCTCCTTCCTTAAATATAAAATAGCATCCAAATAACCTTCGGAGGTTGAATCACATCTCCTCCATTGGATTCTAAGACTTAGAGATAGGTGGCAACAGTTAAAGGGACAAAAATCCAACAAACTACTAATTTTTCAGGAATTTGTTGGAAGTCATTAATAAATTGTTTCCACCTCATTGCATGAGGCCTTTGATGGAGATAAATTCTAGGTTTATGTGTCCCTTGACATGTAACTAATCCTTGAGAATCCATTCAAATCATCCTTGACAGGTGGCAACCTCCCAACAAGGTAAATATCAAAACCGTGACCGCTACAGGAAATTTAGTAGCATCGTTGTAAAACAATTGGTAGTGCCACTTCTATGTCTAATATCTCTCAAACCATAACACATTTTGAAAAACTGAGAGAGGTTTTTGTTATGTGGAATTTTATGAACAAAAACCTCCTATAGTTTTCAAATAAACCTTCTCATTTGTTCATAATCTAAGTTTTAAGTTATTCACTCAAAACTGGCAAAAGCATCCTTGCAAAATAATTCTGCACAATTCAGTGTCTGCCATATTTTCGATAGAGAATTTTGGTAGTGCTCGCTTGTGTGTCTACGTGAAATTTGGTAGCGTAAATCCTGTGAAAACTCTGCAAATTCCTTAGCACCATCCATCAAAATAATTGAGATAAAAAAGGAGAACGAGTACTTATAGTTGTAGCAACCATCGAGAACTGTAAACACTTCATGTGGGTGATTTTGATGCTTGGAACCTTGTGAGAGTGTTGTCAATTCTTGTTCTTGACACTTGGCACCTTAAATTTGAATGTTGGTCTCTCTCTTGTCACTTTGTGTATAAATTGATCGATATGCTGCCATTGGCCTGTGTCTTTGGATAGTGTTGTCTTGAGATGTCGATTAATTCTTGAACTTAGAGATTGCGCATAACCCAATATAATTTTTATTTTCCCCAAAATAAATAAAATATCCCATAACAATTATATTCATTTTCCAAAATGAATAATGAAGGACTTATGCAAAGTTGAGGCATAAACCAATCTAGTGCTAACATAGGATCCATGGGGGATAGAGTCCTCCCTATGAGGCTCTAATAAATCTTATCATTTCAGTAACTTATCCTAGGGATGTGGAGTCATCTGGCTTGTGAAACCGATCTCTGAAAATTGTCAAGACTTATGCAACTGATCTTTGTACCCCTGTAGTCAAATATTCTTATTTAACCAAGCTAACTACTATTTTTGTTGCAAACTGGAAGAAAATAAATGCTCGAGCAGTGAGCTTATTTCCTACCCTACTCTACTCTAACCAGCTCTACAATTTGGTTAGGTAAATGTTGATTTCCATAACAACCATTCAAGCAATTTTAAAATTGAAGAAACCTCGTCTTTGTCACTGATCAACAACTGATGTTTGAAATGTAACAACAATAATAAAAATTCATTCAAAAAACCATACTCACTCAGAAATACTGATGAGTTTAAAAAATATAAAATCTTTTGGTTCTCTGAAATGTATGATTCGATGAAGGCTACTACTGGATCTTTGAAATATAGATCAGAAACATGTTGATTCATGGAGAACTCTTACTTAGCCATGACTGCTTTTATGTTGGAAGTCTGATTACTGTCTTGTTCTCTTATAATCAGATCTTGATCATCAATCATTTCAACTTCCTCTTCAGAAAAGTTCTTAGAGGATGATGATAAAACAGTGTTTAAATGAAAAGGACTATGATCAGCTAGGAATATGTAGTTTTCTATGCAATCATCGGTTACCATAGATTCATTTTGGTTTGCAAATTGATCATAAAATTCAGACTCATACCTATCCCTAGAGTACTTTGCAAATATTGAAGAATCCTAACCTGAATCTGAAATAAACTCATATGCTCGTTGATGTTCCAAATATGCTTCAAACTCGTTACCTTCCTGCTCAAAATTTGAACCATACTCATAGTTCACTTGTTTATGTGCTTGCATATTTTCAGAGTAAACCCGCTCTCGGATCCTCCTAGAAGCATGGATGTTCTCCTCTATATCTTGGGCATCTTCAAACAAGCTCATTAAGGATGACGAATTCATTTCTAACAAGAGAAGAGCAAGTTATGAATAAAGACCCATAACATAATATATCATGGAAGAAGTTTTTATAGGCCGGATCTCCAAAGAAATATCATGATGGATGCTGTAAAATATCTGATTGAAAACAGACAAAGCTTCGTCATGCTCTCTCTTCAAAGCATAAAAAAAAGCAAGGTATGAATCTAGTGATTTATTCTCACCCCAATACTTCAAGAAATAATTAGAGAACTTGATCCAAGAGCTAATAGAATCAGTTCTCAAACCCTTTAACCATGCAGAAGCATCTATGATCAAATACTTGGAGAAAAGTCTCATGATCACATCTTCATTAACAATATCAAATTGCTCAAAAAAATCCTCAAAGGATTCCAAGTGTCTCTCAGCTAAAACATGATTCCCTTTAGAAAACCAAGGAAGATATTCATAGCAGTCAAGAGGATAAGGATGAAGGATATAGGGCAGCCTTAAATGCTTGAATATCTTCATCCTGATTTTAATTTGAAAGGCAGTGGGTTGATTATGATATTTAATAGGTTGATGACAAGGTTTAGCAGTAATGCCCAAAGGTGTTGAAGTCTAAGTAGGTTTAGAATCAATCTTAATTTCCTCAAGGTTACATGGTTGATCAGATTCAGAAGGAATTTGAATACAGTGATCATCTTTATGGATGGGCTGGGGTGAAGCTACCAAATCTACCTCTACAATACAAGTAGGCTGCAAGATTTCCTCTTCTAAAGTTGGATATATACAAGAGAGATGATGATTTTCTAAATATACAAAACAAAAAATGATTCTCTTTACATGCAAAGGGAAAAGCATGAAAGAGATGATAAATAAATACAATAGTTCATGAAGCAGACTAATGAACTGATACCTAGATTTGAAATTCATCCTCTTCATCTTCTGTCAATCGGATCCTCCCCAGTGGAGTCTTTAATCATGGAGTGACCAGGCAGATGATACAGTCAATTATGTGTCCTCCTTTTGTCTGCCATCAAAATTTAGAGCTATGTCATTCTTCCCAGGGAAACTAGCTTCACTTTCATTCCTCAGCAACGGCGCCAATTATGTTATCACTCCAAGAGTCACTCCTAGACTATAAATGAGAGTAATCTTGGTAACATAGAAATAAAAAGACTTGATTGGTTTTGTGGATCAAGAAAAAGAAAATAAGTAAGGAAAAGGATAGTAAGTTGTTGTAAAGCAATGATGGACCATTGGGCTATGGAGTCAAGCAAACACTTTTCTCATTAAATGAAACTAGTTTTCATATCAGATAAAGGTTTGTTAAATAGAGGAAGAAAAATATAACACAAAGAAGAACATCCATAAAGCAAAGATCCTCTCTGCATAAATAAATCCAAGGTACTTGAATGTAAACAATGACTAATAGGAAAGATACATTAGATCCTCAAATGCTCAAGAATCCATTAATCAAAGGGAACCATGGTCCTCAAGGTGTACAATTCATTCAAGTAAGAAGAAAAATTAGAAAAGAAAACAAGAGATACAATCTAATAACACAGATATCATGAACCTTCAATAACAGAAATGTTTACAAAAACAAAATCCCCTCAGGGTTACAATGATCACATGCAAAGTGCGTCCTACATCTCTCTCATCTCTCTTGGTCATGAATCCCACCCCCCTCCAAGAGATATCTCCTTCCTTAAATATAAAATAGCATCCAAATAACCTTAGGAGGTCAAATCCCATCTCCTCCATTGGATTCTAAGCCTTGGAGATAGGTGGCAACAATCAAAGAGACAAAAATCCAACAAACTGCTAATTTTCAGGAATTTGTTGGAAGTCATTAATAAATTGTTTCCATCTCATTGCATGAGGCCTTTGATGGAGCTAAATCCTAGGTGCAAGTGTCCCTTTACATCTAAATGATCCTTGAGAAGCCATTTGAATCTTCCTTGACAGGTGGCAACCTCCCAACAAGGAAGCCTTCAAAACCATGACCGCTACAGGAAATTCGGTAGCGCAGTTATAAAACAGTTGGTAGCACCACTTCTATGTCTAATATATCTCAAACCATAACACATTTTGAACAACTGAGAGAGGTTTTTGTTACTTGCAATTTTATGAACAAAAACATCCTCCGAGATTCAAAAATACCTTCTCATTTGTTCATAATCCAAGTTTTAAGTTGGTCACTCAAAACTGGCAGAAGTGTCCTTGCAAAATAATATTGCACAATTTGGTTTCTGCCAGAATTTTGGTAGTGAATTTTGGTAGCGTCTGCCTGTGTTTTTGCATGCAATTTTATAGCGTAAATCCTGTGAAAACTCTGCAAATTCCTTAACACCTTCCATCAAAATAATTGAGATAAAAAAGGAGAACGATTACTTATAGCTGTAGCAACCATCGAAAACTCTAAACACTTCTCGTGGGTGCTTTTGATGCTTGGAACCCTGTGAGAGTGTTGTCAATGCTTGTTCTTGACACTTGGCACCTTAAATTTGAATATTGGTCTCTCTCTTGGTGCTTTGTGTATAACTTGATTGATATGTTGGCATTGGCCCATGTCTTTGGCTAGTGTTGTCTTGAGATGTCGATTAATGCTTGAACTTGGAGATTGGGCATAACCCAATATAATTTTAATTTTCCCCAAAATAAATAAAATATCCCATAACAATTATATTCATTTTCCAAAATGAATAATGAAGGACTTATGAAAATCTGAGGCATAAACCAATCTTGTGCTAACAATGCCCAAATACCATCCCCCCAACCTAAACTAGAAACAAACATTATGCAGTTGGCAGAAACTCAGAGCATGGAGGCAAGAAAATCAAAGAGGAAAATACAAAGAACAATTTCTATTATTGAAACCTCCTCTGTAAAAAGAAGAAAGGATAAAGAAACAACACAACCTGAAATCACTCAGGACATTCTACAAACAGAATAGCCATCACATGAAATCCTTACAGGACAATAGGATGATTTCTTCGGAATTTATGAAGAGGAGATGTCCCAAATGTTGGGAAATTTGGCGATATCACTTACTGAATATATAGATAGGATAGAATAACGTCAATATCCAACTTCGTCTAATTCAAACCCTATCTTTGATCTTCTTGATATGGAGATGCCATCTCCTGAGGGAGAAGAACAACCAAAACCTCAGTTTTAGGTGAACATTCCTTTATAACAATAAGTGTATCTAGAAGATACAGAGAATGAATTACCAATTTATCAAGGTGGGGAAGACCTTGAAATTCCCCTTAGACAGAAAGAAACAGCAAGAAAAGGCAATAACAAAATCAGAAAATTGGAACATGAAAACAAGACATTGAGGAAGAGGGTCAAGAAAATAAAAGTATTAAAACAAAAAGCTAGAATACTGAAAGAAACAATTAGACAACTTAAGAAGAATCTAGAACAAGCTGAAAAATCCCATAAGAAGAAGAAATCTAACAAGGATAGAGTACAGGGAGGAAATCCACTTCTCAGAAGGGCAATTCACACTAATTATGTTGAAACACAAACATAATTTCATGCTCCTTTGGAATCAGTTTAAATAGAAACTCAAACAGAGGTTCCAACAACAGTAGAAACAAATGTTCATACTGAAGAAGTATTTCATTCTTCTAAACAGGATGCCACTATTAGAAGGTTAGAAGAAGAACTGGAACAATCCCAACAAGCCCTAACGCAATGTCGAAGTGAAATGGTGACAGTGACAGAACATCATAAAGTTGTGAGGCAACTCCGATCCATGTCATCAATTGATAATGAAACCTTTTCTGAGCTTAGTAGAGCCAAAGAAAAGCTAAGGAAGGTACAAGGTCATCTTGATGGAGCTTTGGAGAAAATAAAAATAAAAATCTCCATTCATTATGATATATTATCTCACAAGGCCTCTGATACTAATTATTCCCTATTTCTATTACAACGCTATTTGTTATTAAAACTGAAATCCATTAGGGCAGGCACACCTTCTGGGTTTACCACTGTCTCTAATTTTGTTTCATGTTTTAAAGAACAAGAGGATGGATTGCAATACTTTTTGCGTTAACTATATCTTCACAATTTCATTCTAGAAGAAAACAGAGAAGAGAACCCCAATCCATTCACTGGGGATATCCAGTTCCAGGCCTTTTTGTCTTTTTTCAAAAATCAACTTAGGTGGGCCAAAGAACATAAGGTCTTCATGAAAAGGGAGAATGGACTAGACCTATGGATGAGAGGGGAACCTCCTAAACCCTTTGATACCATTATGCAACATAGGACATTCATGAAGAGGGAGAAGGTTGTGGAATATTTAGCTCCCATCCATAGACATGTTATGCATTCAGGGCTGCAGTATTTTGGAGAAATTAAATAAGAATCCCTTTTTGCTACCAAATTAAGATGGAGTGCCTCTTCAAATGAAGTGAAGAACAAGGAACCATTTGGTTTCATGAATTTTCAAGCAACTACTCTCAGGTTAGAGAGGTATGCCAAAATGATCATGGAAGAAGGGCCTTCCTGGATTGGATGCAGGTACAGTACCCCCATTATTTGGTATCCTTGATAGGGTTATCAAAGTGTTTATGAAATTCTTAAGAAAAGGGAAGATTTTTCTTTTCAAGAGCTTAAAGGTAAGCATGGGTTCTGAATACCTAGAGAAGATACCTCTCCACCCTTGAGTATTATTGCTTTGTATATAAACTCTCTTGGTTCACGAGGACATGAAAAATGGCAAGTTGGGGGGTATGGTAGGTTGAGAAAAAGTTATAAATATTCTCCTTGTTACTTTGGTTTGTGATATGTTCTTTGTTGACTTTTATATTAATTTGAAGTAATTAGGGAAGAAAATGGTTAACAATATCTTAGGAAATAATATTAAATGATATTAGATATTTTATGAACTTTGGTTTGAATTGTTTTGATTTGTGTAGAAACAGATAATTGTTGTTAACCAAAGATAATTAAGAGGATCATGAAGATGCACAAGCCATTGAAGATCGAATAATTCAGGCACAAAATGGTTCAAAGGAAGATTGACTTTTTATCTTGCAATCTTCATAAATAGTAAAAGAAATCCTGAGGATTTCTCGATCCTCAGGATAACTTAATTTACTTATCTCATTGTAATATATAAAGGATAGTGAACGATAGAGAGATAACCAAGAATTCAGATCTCTTAATTGTTGACACTATGTACAACAATCCCATTGTAAATGACTTACCATTTATGGAATTAATGAAAGCTTCAAGCGTTTTGATCATTTCTGTGTACTAAGTTTTTCGTAGAAGTATCTTCTAAAGACCATGGGCCTAGTCAACAAGACCTATTGTCTCATATGTAATATTATCAATTCTATTATAGTTCTATGATTTTAATTTCCTTTCAATAGTTAATATAGACTCGTTAATGTGTTGATTCTTTTATGAATTGGTTATGTTGTTCCATTCGTAGATAATAGATGTTCCATTTGGAGATTATCAATTGATGTTCTATTTCCATTTGTTGTCAATTTATCACTTGTGAATTCCTTTCATTTAAATTCACATTTGTTGTTCCTTTTATTAAAATCGCATTTGTTTGTTCCTTTCATTTAATTTGCATTTGTTGTTCCTCCTTAAATATTCAGTAGATTGTTGTTCCTTTCCCGTAGATTAATTAATCATTGAGTGTTTTCATAGACTAAATTGTCATTTATTATATAGATGAATAAATTCAGTAATTGGTTAATGTGTTTATTTATGGTGTGTTTCCACTCAGAATATATTTCTGTTGATTGAAGTTATTAGTTTCATAGTTTTTAGTCAATGTGTGAAGAACTTGATTATAGCAGTAATTTAGATAGACTCGGATTTTATGTAGATGAATTATCTACACGATTTAACCCTCTATGACTATCTGCATAGACTTTGCTGACATTCTTGAGAGAAAAGACGAATCCTCGGTTGATAAAATTAATATCAGACTAAGGTTGTTTTTAGGACATCTTTAGAGCCCAACACCTTGTCACCACAGTTGTCATCACTTCATCCCCTTTTATAATCCTCACTTGATAGTATCACTTCCTCGAGTCTAGCTTTGAAAAGACCTTGGGATTGGACAAGTTTTAAAAGAAATCTATTGCTAGAGGAAGGGGTATTGATTCTTGATGGTCTTGTTTCTCAATGCGTGGTAATACAAGCACATCCATAGATAAATGGTGTCCTTATTATTTTGGAAGAGGATAGGTACACCATACGGTGCTATAGAAGGTAAAATGAACCCAATTTCAACCAAATCCTTCAATTTTCACCTCAATTATACCATTTGAGGACCTAAAAGTTGATAAAGATACTCTTTCGAAGGTTTTTTCCCTGGTTCCACTCTATATGATGGTCAACAATGCACCTAGGTGGGAATACTTTTGACAATGAATCAGGCATCCTATTTGAGAGTTCATCCAACAAATCGGTAAGTGGCAATGGAATATGAATCCTCACTCCACCCTCATCCACTTCCAATGACTACTGCAAAATTTTGTACTTTTGGGTGCCTAGCTACCCTCTTCACACTCAATGTGGATACATTTTGCACCTTTATATATTGCTTCCTTGATGTTGTGTGCAAAAAAAAGCTTCTACTCACCAAGTATAAACAACTTATATAAAAAAGGAAAGAGAACTGATTACATTCTCCTTAGGAACGCTTGGCCAAGGATGACCACGAAGTCATCCATAAACAACACTATGAAGTCTACTTGACCTTTCCACTTGTACAATTTTATGTGAATTATGGAAGCAAACCTTTATATTGCCTTCGCCTTAGAGTTAATTTATTTCACCAAAGCTTCACAAGGCCTAAGTCTAAGTTCCAACTCACATGATAACTCCTTTCACAAGAAGTTGTGTGAGGTAGTAGTATCAACTAACACCTAAAACATCCTTCCATTAATAATCAAATAAACAAAATATATTTGGTGGTCACGTCTCCCTTGGTTCCTATCCAAGGTTCCAATCCTATGAAACCTTTCATCCATACAATTCTATCATCAAAAAGTTGTTAAGTTAAACCAAAAAAAGTAAGAACGATCAATTTAACTCTATTCGAAGTGGATCAATTTAAGGCGTAAAACACAACATCATCTCCAAAAGTTCTATGGGGGGAATTTTTAGTCCAACTATACTTGGCACCAAAGCTATCTACAAGGTGTCCTCTAGTACTGTCACATGTGTAAATTCTAACCTTGTACAATATCTACTGCAAACTGATATTCAGAAAAGAACAGAAAAGATATAATGGCAAACACAAACATTACACAGATATTTTTCACCTGGAAACCCAAACTGGGAAAACCAGCATATATTATATTCATACATTGTGTTACATTGTTTACAATACAATATACATATAGGAGCCAGCGGCATCCAAAACCCTAACCCAATGACCTGGATTAGTCCAAAACCCTGATTCCTTAACCGGAAATAGAAAACCATCGGCAAAAACCATGTCCCGAAAAACCACCTAACATCATGTGGTCTCGGAAATATGTCGTCCTGGTAATATGTCATCCCGAAAATATGTCGTCCCGGAAATATGTCGGCCCGGTGAAAATATGTCGGCTCGGCCCGGCGAAAATATGTCGGCCCAAAAAAAAATTTCAGGGGCACTGCCCCCGAACCCCCGCATGGGGGGCTCCGCCCCCCTCTAACCCCCCTACTCGTGCAAAGAATATAACACATACCCAACATTCTCCCACTTGTTG
>ML778292.1:329039-351213 GCA_009831015.1 Picea engelmannii
CAAACTTTCCAGGAGATTTAGATCTACCCTTAGACTTAGATCTCCCACTTGAGAAATTAGATTTATTTCTTTCCTGGGAATGTCCTCTTGCAAATAATGCGTCTGTGCTATGTCCTTCCATATTCTTTTGTCTCATCTCCTCCAAACACAAGGATGAGACCACTTATTCAAACTTCAAAGAATTTGTATTACTACCTATGGCCACAACCAGACTATCCCACGAGTCTGGTAAAGAACACAAAAAACTAATACATTTATATTCATCTGAAATTTTAATATCAACAGATACTAAATGACTTACCACAGTATTGAAGGCGCTCAAATGCTCTGCCACTGAGTCTCCATCTCTCATCCTCAAGTTATACAACTTCTTTCTCAGGAATAGTTTATTTACCAGGGACTTAGACTGATACAACTTCCCCAACTTTTCCCATAAATATTTGGCTGTAGCTTCCTCTGACACATTCAGTAACACTGAATCAGAGAGACACAGTCGAATTGTGCTCTTTGCCTTCCAATCCGTCTTTTTCCAGTCATCTACAGAAGTTCCTGTAGGTGCCGTACCTGGATCTACCGCGATCCACTAATATCTGTCCACCAAAAGATATTCCATCTTGAGCTTCCACAACTTGAATCTTTTCCCATTAAACTTCTCGATCTCCATCTTCGAATTGCTTGCCATTTCTTTTCACCTGAAAAACAATACCGCAAATCTCCCACTGTAACAAGGCTTATCACAGTCCCGAGCCAAACCCTTGATGACAAAGGCGTGCCCCTGAAGCCAATAAAGCTCTGATACCAAATGTAAATTCTAACCTTGTACAATATCTACTGCAAACTGATATTCAGAAAAGAACAGAAAAGATATAATGGCAAACACAAACATTACAAAGAGATTTTTCACCTGGAAACCCAAACTGGGAAAACCAACATATATTATATTCATACATTGTGTTACATTGTTTACAATACAATATACATATAGGAGCCAGCCGCATCCAAAACCCTAACCCAATGACCTGGATTAGCCCAAAACCCTAATTCCTTAACCAGAAATAGAAAACCATCGGAAAAAACCATGTGCCGAAAAACAACCTAATATCATGTGGTCCTGGAAATATGTCATCCCGGTAATATGTCATCCCATAAATATGTCATCCCGAAAATATGTCGGCTCAGCCCGGCGAAAATATGTCATCCCAAAAAAAAAAAATCGGGGGCGCTGCCCCCAAACCCCCGCACGGGGGGCTCCACCCCCCCTTCTAACCCCCATGTGTGCTTGGCGAAAGCGCTTAGACACTACTACTCATGCAAAGAATATAACACATACCCAACAACATACATCTTAATTAGGGTGAAGTGCACCCTGAGTCATGGAAGGAAACTCATCTAAGTTTCTCCTAGATTGATTATGGATCACATCAACAATTCAGTATCAATCTTTGCCTCTTTCCAGCACACAGTGTTCCTTGACATTATTCCAAAATTATGTCTACAAGGTCTCTACAACACTTGCAACAAGTGTTGTCACCATGAGAACCCCTCTATTTTAATCTTTGTCTTGGTTGGTAGATGATATAAAATATGACTCGAATATATCAAGTCATCCTCCCAACTGATTTCTTCCTTTTGTGGCATGGTTAAGAGCACCGAACACAATTCTAAAACCAAATTCTTGGATAATTTGAGCCATAATACCACCTGTCATGGACCTAATAATATTTCCTGAAATGTTTCCTTTTGTAATCTCTAGTCATTCGACACTACATTTCCTCCTATCTAGTTGCTTTAACAAACTACACCTACGACAACCAAACTATTCCTCTTCACTCAAATTCTACCCATAACTTTGTAACCATGCCAAGTCCTATACAACTTAGTCTTATCCATCAATACACCATGTGCATGTCCAGCCATGGCCTAAAAATCCCTTGGTATTACTTAGTCAAATTTATCCTTAGGAAATAGAGAATAGGAAAAATTAAACAAAGAAAATATAGCATAACATATGTGGTCAAACAATATCGAGTTAGTTCCTAACACTTTTTTATTCAATATATGGAAGAATGTTACATTGATACAAAGAAGGGAGTTCAACCACTACTTGCATCTCAATTACAACAATACAAAGATACCAAGCTTAGTCACCTTCTAAAAAATTTCCTCCAACCTTCATATTATCCAACCCAAGAAGCATTCACAATCCTTCCTCCTATAGGTTCTATTTCCCTCTTAGTCATTTATCCAACTTACCAACCTATGGTTCCAACCCTTTTCCAAGAAAACCATATACCTCTAGATGACTCTCACATACTTGATCTCTTATTTGTCTATCTTCCTTCCATGCCTTATCTCATTGAGTTACTCCATACTTATACATGTCTTTCCCATCACTTGGACAAGTTGTGATGCATGGAGTGGACCCAATTCACTCAAGTTGACTCATTTCGTCATGCACACCGGTCCACTCACATCACCCCAATCCCCCCTCACAATATGTCTACCTAGCTCATCTATGCTTAGGTCATCACAACCATCAAGTCATCTAGTTGTCAATGCCCAAGTGCACCCAAGTTCAACTAATTCCATTGCATCTCCAAGTCATGGGGACAAGTCACCTTTGGGTCCAAACATAAACATTGTGTACCCAAGGAATCCCACTCGTTTTGTATAAAGTTAACTTGGGAAGTAACCATTCTATCTATCCATTTGGGTAGGCACCTCAAATTATTCCATATTTGTAAGGTACCAAGTATATTATATTATAATAGAAGAGAAATAATGAAGAAAATAACACCGAGATAGCAACAAAATATGAAAATAATGCAGAGATAATAGCGGAACAACAAATTGTATGGAACCACAACACTAAAATTATACCTTTATTGATAGGAAACAAGGTTGAATTGCCTCTTTGAGGGGGAAACCTCCAGTAGAGAAAATATCTATTGCAATAATTCTTCATGACAAAGATTCGCATACCCTCTACTCCTATTTATACTAAATCTATCTATCCAAAAGAACAAACTAGAGGAAGATCCTTCTAGAAGCAAAAGATTCTATTAGGTATTCTTACATTTGAATCATTCCTCCTTATCGCTAGGCCTTATTAATATTGATCTTTATTACATGGAAATATATTATTCTACTCACTTGAAGGGTTAGGTAGGTTAGGTTCCTAACATTCCCTCCCCCTTAAAATCAGCCTTTTCCTCAAGGCTTGGGATGAGGAAATTGTTGCAGAACATTAGTTGGCTCCTAGGTGGCATCTACTGTAAGTGTATCTCTCCACTGAAGTAACACTTCCTTGATGGTGCACTAACGAAGATGATGCTCACGCTGGTCCAAAACGTCTTGTGGCTACAACCATATGGATCCTTCTTCATCCAACTCGGGAGGGTTGTTGTGCGTTTGGCACTTAGTTCCAATCACTTTCTTTAAGAAGGAGAAATGAAAAACAAGATGGATCCTAGAAGAAATGGCAAAAGCTAACTGATAGGCCACCTATCCCACGTTCTTGAGAACTGTATAAGCACCATAAAATTTGGGCATGAGTTTCTGACAATGTTCTACCTTGAATGAAATTTGCTTATAAGGTTACAGTTGAATAAATATCTGGTCTCCTTCAACAAATTGACGTTATGAGCGACCTTGATCGACTTTTTGCTTCATGTTATTCTGAGCCATGACCAAGTTCTGTTTGAGGGTATAGAGAATATATTCTTTAATTGTAAGCATTTGGTCAACCTCTTGGACCTTCGAGACACTTGGCATGTAGGAGAGAACAGATGGTGACTTTTATCCATATACTTCTTCAAAAGGAGTCATGCAAGTAGATGTATGGTAAGAAGTGTTGTGCAACCATTCAGCTAATGGTAACCATTGAGCCCATTGATTTTTCCTTTCAAAGTTAAAACACTTCAAATAAGTCTCCAAACACTTGTTTACAACTTCATTTTGACCATCAATCTAGGGATGATAGGAGGTGTTGAGATGCAATTGGGTTCCCTGTAGCCTGAGCAGTTCTTCCTAAAAAAAAATTGGTGAAAGTGGGATCTCGATCGAAAACAATAAAATGAGGAATTCCATGAATCTTGAATACATGATCCATGAAAAGTTGATCCATAGTGGATGTAGTAAATGGATGTTGAAGAGCACAAAAACGAGCATACTTGGAAAGACTATCAACTACACCATGATGTCTGACTTATTTCCTGATTTAGGTAATCCCACAATAAAATCCATAGAGATGTCCCTCCAAATAGCAGGTAGAATTGGAAGCAGTTGGAGTGTGCCAGGAGATTTAATTGTTTAACCCTTGTTACGTTAACAAGCATCACATTATTCCACAAAATTATGAATGTCTTTTTTCATACCATCCCAGAAAAAAGAACATTTGACCCAGTCATAGGTTTCGGTAAACCCTACATGCCCAGCTATGGGTGTAGTATGAAGCTCAGAAAGACCCATGGATTTAAGTTGTGACTGTTTACTTAAATACAAATGACCTTTGTAGCGAATCTCATCATTGTGCCAAGAGTACCCTGGGGAAACTGGAGATTTGGCTTGCAATTGTTGGATCAGATGTGAAATTTTAGAATCTTGTATCCATTCCTGGCAAACAGATTGGATCCAATATGGTACAATGAAGGATAGGGATAAAAGGGATCCTTAATCTTCATATTTTCAATAAAGAGCGTCAACAATGACAGTTTATTTTCCTTTCTTGTAAATGTTCTCATAATCATATCCAAAGAGCTTAGTTACCCATTTTTTTTTCTCTAGAGAAGAAGGTTGTTGCTCCAAAAAATACTTGAGGCTTTGATGATCTGTCTTAATTTGGAATCCTTTCTCAAAGAGATAAGAGTGTCAGATATCCACTGCATGTAGAATAACCAACATTTCCTTTTCATAGATTGATTGGCCCAAATGGCATTCTGACAATTGTTTTTTGGTAAAGGAAAAAGGTTTGCCCTCTTGCATAAGGACTACTCTAATTCCTCTCCAAGAGGCATCACATTCTAGAACAAAGGTCTTTGTTAAATCAGGAAGGGCCAAAACCAGAGTAGTACACACAGCCGCTTTCAAGGCTTGAAACGCCTGATCAGCTGCAAGAGTCCAAGTGAAAGAATTATTTTTAAGGAGAGAAATGAGAGGCATCGCAATATTTTCATAATTATAAACAAAATTGTGATAATAGCCTGTTAAAACCATAAAACCACGTAAGCTTTTGATAGTCTTGGGGCTAGGCCAATCCTACATTGCTTCAATATTCTTAGGATCCACCAGGACACCAACCTTGCAAACAATATGAACCAAGTACTTGACTTCTGAGGAGTCAAATGAACATTTAGAGTGTTTGAGGAAAATTTTATTCTACGAGATTAGATGGAGAAATTGATCCACATGGGAAAGATGGGATGTGATGCTCTGATTCCATCAATGCTTCTTCGATTTCTCTCAACATTCGCTTGTGCCAATAGTCCCCCAAAACTGACATAGTGAATCATCCCAAGTAATTCATGGATTCCATCATCTTTTACTGCCTATGATAGTGCATTGTACATCTCTTTTATCCACTGGAATTTGTCCTAAGATTGGTTTCTCTTCTCTATAATTACATCTACTACTTGCACGATGATTGGAGGTCTTAATATCTCTCCCCCATCCAAGCCTATCCGTTCGATGCACACTTTCTCTATGTCGATCTCCATGACCAAGTGCTCTTCCTTCTCCTGTAAGGGCTCCAACTAAACATGTCTTTCCATCATTTGTGTATGTACCTCTTTTTCTTCTTCCTGTAGGTTCTTCATCTCTATGGAATTTTTTATCTTTTCTAGCAGGGACATTGTTCTTCATTCTATTGAGAACTCAATACACCCTAAAAATAGTTATCACATTTTTACTTTTTGGGTACCACTTGATCTTTTGCGTTGTCTCATTCGATTTCATTAATTTGAGAAATGTTTTGTCTTTGACTATTTTCATGACTCTCATCACCTATTTAGGTTTGTTTGAAATTATGAAACCCCATATCTAAAAGACCTTAAAAATTGAATTAATAATGACAGTCAAATACTGCACCCAATGCACTCAGGTTCGGCATGAGAAAGAATTCAAATAAGAAAGAGGAACCACTCGAAAACCAACAAGAGGAACCACACGAAAACCTATTTAGGAGATGCAATGGACTTAGTTGAACTTGGGTGCACTTGGGCATTGACAACTGGATGACTTGATGGTTGTGATGACCTAAGCATAGATGAGCTAGGTAGAAATATTGTGAGGGGGGATTGGGGTGATGTGAGTGGACCGGTGTGCATGACGAAATGAGTCAACTTGAGTGAATTGGGTCCACTCCATGCATCACAACTTGTCCAAGTGATGGGAAAGACATGTATAAGTATGGAGTAACTCAATGAGATAAGGCATGGAAGGAAGATAGACAAATAAGAGATCAAGTATGTGAGAGTCATCTAGAGGTATATGGTTTTCTTGGAAAAGGGTTGGAACCATAGGTTGGTAAGTTGGATAAATGACTAAGAGGGAAATAGAACCTATAGGAGGAAGGATTGTGAATGCTTCTTGGGTTGGATAATATGAAGGTTGGAGGAAATTTTTTAGAAGGTGACTAAGCTTGGTATCTTTGTATTGTTGTAATTGAGATGCAAGTAGTGGTTGAACTCCCTTCTTTGTATCAATGTAACATTCTTCCATATATTGAATAAAAAAGTGTTAGGAACTAACTCGATATTGTTTGACCACATATGTTATGCTATATTTTCTTTGTTTAATTTTTCCTATTCTCTATTTCCTAAGGATAAATTTGACTAAGTAATACCAAGGGATTTTTAGGCCATGGCTGGACATGCACATGGTGTATTGATGGATAAGACTAAGTTGTATAGGACTTGGCATGGTTACAAAGTTATGGGTAGAATTTGAGTGAAGAGGAATAGTTTGGTTGTCGTAGGTGTAGTTTGTTAAAGCAACTAGATAGGAGGAAATGTAGTGTCGAATGACTAGAGATTACAAAAGGAAACATTTCAGGAAATATTATTAGGTCCATGACAGGTGGTATTATGGCTCAAATTATCCAAGAATTTGGTTTTAGAATTGTGTTCGGTGCTCTTAACCATGCCACAAAAGGAAGAAATCAGTTGGGAGGATGACTTGATATATTCGAGTCATATTTTATATCATCTACCAACCAAGACAAAGATTAAAATAGAGGGGTTCTCATGGTGACAACACTTGTTGCAAGTGTTGTAGAGACCTTGTAGACATAATTTTGGAATAATGTCAAGGAACACTGTGTGCTGGAAAGAGGCAAAGATTGATACTGAATTGTTGATGTGATCCATAATCAATCTAGGAGAAACTTAGATGAGTTTCCTTCCATGACTCAGGGTGCACTTCACCCTAGTTAAGATGCATGTTGTTGGATATGTGTTATATTCTTTGCACGAGTAGTAGTGTCTAAGAGCTTGCGCCGAGCGCACATGGGGGTTAGAAGGGGGGGTGGAGCCCCCCGTGCGGGGATTCGGGGGCAGCGCCCCCGAAATTTTTTTTTTTGGGATGACATATTTTCGCCGGGCCGAGCCGACATAATTTCGCTGGGCCGACATATTTTCGGGATGACATATTTCTGGGATGACATATTACATCGAGCGCTAATCTTCATCAGCATCGACAGAAGGAATTTCTAGTTTACGTGAGTTTTTTTTTCGCATAAAGGTTCTAGAGATAGTCGATCCTCTTTGACATTGGTAAGATATGAGGATAACAGACTTTAATGAAGGATGAAAAGAAATTTTCCATAGCCAATGCCAGATGCAAGTTATCGAGATTGAGGAAAACCCAAAAGGATCATAATAAAAATTTTGACCACGATAAATTTATCCCCGATCGTTGATCGCTGATGCAGTTTTCAGCATCGGGACTTTTTCAAGGGAGCTGACCCGAGAGAGCTTTGGTAGGCTTATCATCGATCGTCGATCCTTGTAACTTTTTCGACATCGGCAAGATGAGGTTTATTTTAGAACGAATAGCTTAAGGAAATTCCCGACTCCGACTAACATAAGCGAATTAATTCACTGGTCTCCAACACCATGTGTCTTTACCAGGTAAGAAGGTTGTACAATCTAGTTCTATCCTGATTCATTTTTGGTTACCTAGGTCCTAGTCACACCCCTGACTCATCTTTGTCACATCAGCACTGTACAGTAAGATTGATCTGCATCAGATCTTTTACAGGCGAGTATCAATGAAAAATATTCATAGCATGACCCCAATCCCTGATCCACCCACTGAAGGAGCGACACGATGGGATATTTTCAACATTAGATATGATCGGATTTTAAAAATTTAAGGAGATAATTAATACTCGATCCTGCATTATTTGCTACCTCATGGACCAATCAAAACATCCTTTTGGAATCACCGATAGACCACATCACCACCCGCGCCTCCATTGTCAACCCACGATGAATTTAAGTTCTAGAAATTTGGTAGAAGATTTACTGAAAATTCACTCATCAATCGAATTGAATGGTTGATGTGACACGGTAGGTTATTTCTTGTTTAAAATATCATGAACCATTGTGAATGAAGTCATTCTATGCATAAGATAATTCCAGAGCATCCAAAGGAGAAAGAGGATCAACTCGAAGGCTGTATCGACCCCATGATTATCAAAATAACCAGGTTTTAAAAGGCTTCAGAGAAACAATGTCACCGATAAATCCAACCACCAAACATTCATCGAGAGAACCAAAGCTAAAAGAGCCAAAGATAGGCGAAGGTTCTTCTCTAGGAACCGCAAGGAAATTAGAGTACGTCCCTAGGCCAGAGCCTGTCGTTAAGAAAACAATGAATAAAATTTTCATCTAGCCTCCGACCTTTGGCAATATAGAGGAAATCACTGGGTCTAGGATGATGCTCCCACAATGGAGGGATCTCTTTAACAGGATCAACTGATAAAAATAGCCAGAATATGTCCCACACAGTGATCTGGACGTAAGGATGCTTGACGACCAAGGATTCCCAAACATCCGATGGTCAGATATACATATGGTGGCAATCATAACCCATGTTTTCCTCTGCATAGAGGTCCTAAAGTAGCTCATCTACAACACATACACAAAGAAATGTTTAATAATTGATGACAATGGTGGGTGTGTCAGAGTTTTCCTCCCAGTAGAAGTCCAGAAATATTATAAACTCAAAGACCTAGAGGAGTGGCTAAACACAAACTTTGTAGTGAAGTTCTACGAATGCCACGACACTAGTCGGGTGATGGCCTCATGGTGGAGGGAGGACAAGAAGTTTACCAACTGAATCACTGGTTGTTATGGGACAATTAACTTGATGGTGTCATACGACTATTTGATCACTCTCATCTGCTAGTTATATAGAGAGAAAGAATGCTCCAAGTTTTTAGAAGCATGGATGCCTTTGACATACATAGTTGCAGCTTCAACTGGGGAGAAATAATCTCCAAGCAACTAAGAACTTGTGTGCAGCAGGCTCAGATGCCGAAGGAAGGGGAAGAACCAAATTTTTACATGGATTCATACCTTCTTGATGTCATGTGTGCTAGGAACGTCTTTGTCGACATGAATCTGAGTTGGCATGTTACAGAGCTCCTGGTCCATGTCTACTTCAATGTGTTATGGGAAAACAAGTATTAGAAATCTTACTCCCTCATCTGCGATGAATTCATCGCCCAAATTTATTTTATTCTTTTTAAGAATGACTGCCTTAGGATATCGGAAGTAACCAAGAAAATGATATCCAAGGTAGTCCATTGGTATTTGGACAAGAGCAAAAACTACATCAAGGTGTTTGGGGCCACCAGATCACCACATATCCTACCATCTCATGTACCATATTGGCTCATCGTAGGAGAAATATGTTATCATACCATCTTGCAAGGCTACAATGCCACCCTGGTCAAAGATAAGAAACAGGCTTTCATACCCTATGGTTTCCATGTAGGGTTCTATTTGGTAAAGGATACCTCTCAAGCCAAACAACAAGGGTTGAGCCAACTCAAAATCAGATTCTCGATAGGCCAATTCTGCAAGCACGATCCAAAGGGCCTGGTCCTACAACATGCTTCACATGTGTCATCCTGTTGGTTGTATGTTCATGGTAAGTTGGAAGATGAAGTCTTCATAGAGAACGCCCAGGACTGGGACGAGGTGGTGCAAAGAATGGTCAACCTGAAAATGACCAGGTTTAAGGCCATGAGCATGGATGAACAGATTTCAACAATAGAAAGGTCGGCTCAAGAGGCCCTCGGATCCAGGGAAGAAATCATAGCAATAGAGGCAATAGAGGTGCAAAGTAAGGGATTGTCTTTGACACTGGAGGCATAGGCAAGGGGATTGATCCTAATGGAACAGGCACAAAGAGTAATTGATCAGTTGCAGAATGAACCAGACCTTGTATAAATGATAAGGTTCCCTGTCGACAACCCAATTGAAATCCGGGTAGGTCCAAGTGACCCAGAGCCAATACAAATTGAAGAGATCATTGGGTTAGATAACTCTGAAGTTTCAACATCACAGGCTGGGTCACTAGGGGACATTTCGGCTCATCCTAAGATAGCGAGGACATTAGGGAGAGAAAGTGAACCAAACCCCTTACACGAATTAATAATGATCTATGATGATGAGGAGAGTTTGGAGGTTTCCCTGGTGACTCTGGTACATATTACAAAGGAAAAGGAACCCAAGAAAGAATCTTCCCCAACTCCCGATGCTCAACTTCAAAGCCTCCCACAGAGTGATCAGGAGGTCGAAAGTTTCTTAGACACTGAGCTAGTTGATGCAACGGGGACCCAATTGGACATCCCAAAGGATGAGCTAGGGTCAGGTGAACAAGAAGAAGGAATTCCATAGCAGGAAATCGACATCTCAACAACCGATTATCAAGCAAGTACCAAGCCTGCCCCTGATTCATCAAACTTGGCCAATAATTTACCTCCCGATGAGAATCAACTAGAGGCCGAACATTTGGGACATATGAAGGAGGTTCAAGAACCCAGCCTTG
The DNA here is from genome assembly GCA_009831015.1 of Picea engelmannii. Classification (NCBI taxonomy): domain Eukaryota; kingdom Viridiplantae; phylum Streptophyta; class Pinopsida; order Pinales; family Pinaceae; genus Picea; species Picea engelmannii. The sequence continues at coordinate 340,098 of ML778292.1, forward strand.
AACAGATTTACATCATCGGGAGCTTGGGAAACACACTTACTTGGGGAGAGAAGAAAATGCCCAAACCCGTGGAGGAGGTCACCGATATACAAGTCATTGCCTACGACTGAAATAGGAAATCCATCATGAAAAGAACCACCAAGACGAGAAGGCTTACTTTGGACAACTCCATCCAAATCACCACAGAGGAAAAATTAATTAGCATGGAGCATGGCAAGACGTATGAGCTTATCGGCACAGGGATGGAAATCACAGATGAAACCCTAAATAGAGTGAGGAAGGATGAAGAGGTGATGGTTGATATGCTGAAGTAGTTGGAGCATCTATGCCATTTGGAGAAATATTATCAGGACTCCACATAGGCCACAATGTTCTTGAGAAGCGAAGTCCAGGATTCCTACAGTAAATTCACAAATGAGCGACACCTTTTCACTACAGGGATAGTCGATTTCCAATAAGACACCCTTATGGAGCTGGTGACGTGAAAGGATATGAAATATGGTATGATAAATCACACCAAGCAGTGGAAAGGTTTGATTACATCAGTGCGGTTCAACAGGGCTGAGACACCGAAGAGCACGACATTTGGGTACTAATGAATAGCATCATCGATTGCATAAAGAAGTTGGTCTAATAATGGTTGAAAATGGCCCAAGAACCTCATCAGGAAATCCAGGAGAAATGGGCCGAGTGTGAAAGGATCTGGACCAATATCAATCAGGCGATGAGAGACATCGACCTACATGTCAAACAAGACTCATCGTGGGCTGTGAAGATAGAAAAGGTGGCAAACATGGTGCCAAGTCAAGTATAGTAGTTCATGGAGCACACAATCAAGGCTTGGACATTGTTAGAGCAGTTAAGTGCTAAAATATTCAAGTATCAGGCATGAGCAGTGGAGATAAAGGATATCATTTCGGCCTCGATGGATTAACAAAGATTATTGTATGCCAACACATGCGAGGAACTCTTCATCAAATGGTCGGAGTATGAGAAGAGTCATACACTCAAGTGAAATCATTTGATGACTCTTATAAGACTAAGAAATGAAACCGTGATGTGGTGAATTTTTGTTTTACTTAGCTTGAACTTTTGATAGTTATTTTTAGTTAATAATATGTTATAAATAAGAGGATCGACCTGTTAGAAGAGGTCGATGGTTTTTGCTAAGAACCTCATTTTTGTATTTGTAAAGAACTATTTCAGAGCTACCTTAATTGAGAAGTCCTGTTAGGACCAGAGACAAGTTTATGTTCATTTTTCATCAAAAGTGTGTGTGATCGGATTTGAGGAAGAATTATTTATGATTTTATCTCATGAATGGATGTTGTAATGAGTAAGAGCCTCTGAATCTATTGATAAGTTATTTGATTCAATATTTTTATATTTTTTGTCTCTAATGATGAAAAGTAAATCTTTGTGTTAATGTGTGATCAATGATTAGAGCTAAGGAAAATATTTTTCTTTCCATCATTTATTACATGTATGTTTTCTTCTGATAATTGTATCTCAGTCAATGATTGGAACACCGGTAGGTTAATGTATTATTACTAGGCTTGTCATAGGTATAAGAATCATTGTCTTCTTGTTTGAGCATGAGGGTTATCCCAAGCTCAACCTTCTTTAGTAGTTATGCATTTCCCCTTTGTTACCCAGCTAGTTTATATCAAAATTTATCTTGCATCGGTCCCACCTATAAGAGAAAATACAAAAAAGAGAATGTTCAAACTGGAGGAGGATCTCTCACAAGAAGACATCATGTTAATCACTACGTAAATCCCATCGATTAATTGGTCGGATCGCAATATCTGGATAATCATTCCACCATTAAATGTTGTAGAGTCTAGTTGGGCCTCGGTGGCAGGTTTGGCTCCTACTGTTGAGATAAATGGATTTAGGAACCCTCAAAAGAATTGGTGCTAGAAGGATGGTTGAAGAAGGAATGGATGACAATATTTTTTATATAATATTTCGCACAACCTGTAGATTCAAAACAACCCACATGCATGGCTAGTCATTCTCAAGACAACCCACACACACTAAGTATTCCTGAAACGAGTAACTCACCCCAGCAAGAGGAATAAAACTTATTCCCAGAAATACCTTGAACTCTTCCCCATGAGGATTTGAATCAGTTCAGAAAAATCACAAGAGATTACACCCGACAAATCGGAGCATTACCATTAGCTCTGTTACTTCCTCGTAGAAAACAAGTAGACCAATGGTCAACACCCCCAACCAAATTTTTGTTCACGTAGTAGAAGACCTGATAGATTTCTCCCTCACCAAAATCCAACATCCTCTTAATGTAATCCCCGAAACACCAACCGGTAACTGCTCCGAGCCTGACAATTTTTCTGATGAGGAAGGGTTCAACTCAGAACGCTCAGTTTCGAGATCGGACGACATGGATGATAACAATGACCATAATAAATAAAGGAGAAACCCACCTTAGAATAATCAACCACGGTTGGCCAGAGACGCTATATGCATCCTGAGACGAGTACATAACCTTCCCCGACATCCAAAAAAGTAACTCCCTAAATTTGACCCTGAAACCTCAGGATTTCCTGAAGACTGTATCAAAAACTTCATACTAGCTATAAGATCGATGAATGTCCAACATGAAGACGTATTATGCATGATTTTCCCCTATAATTTTGAGAATTCGGCCTCCAAGTGGTATTTTAACTTACCTGTAGGATCCATAACTAGTTGGACAAAGTTTCAAAAGGATTTTCTAGATAAATTTGTAGAAGAAACCACTACAGGAGCTTTGATGGCTGATTTGTTTGTCACCACAATGAGTTCAAAGGAGAAGGTTAAAGACTTTAATCAATGGTTCACCACTATCCTAAACAAATTTGAACCCAAAGCTAAACCCACTCAGGAGTTGCAAATCGAAGTATATGTTAATGCTCTCCTAGCTCCTATTTCCATGTTTGTGAAGAGGGATGTCAAAACAACCTTAGATAAGAATTTTGAAGAATCCAAAACAATAGAATTCCAAATGAAGGGATGTAAAGAAGGTCAGGTCTCTTTGGTAAAGAAGGAATTTCAACCTCCTCCCAGGAGAGGACTCATGTTGACCAAAACCCCAGGGAAGCAAACAAAACAAAGTCCCAAAAAGGGAAGTGGAGACATAGAAGACCTACAACGCATGGTTAATAATTGATCAAACAAAATCATATCCATGAAAAGAAGTGCAGGGCAAGGAAACCAAGGCTAGAGGCCCTATAAACCCTTTTTTTAAATAAATCCACCTTTCAAATCAATTGAACCTCCCCCGGCCAACTTAAATATCGACCTGGGAAATGTAGCATCCGACTCTTTCTGTACCTATCACCATGAAAAACATTCTGAAAGAGACTACCCAGAATGGGTGCATGCTATGAATTTGATAGGCAACTGGTTTCTAGATGAGGTTTCACTTACCGAACAATCAAGCGACTCAACTATGAATATTTTTTATCAGGAAGAAGTTGATCCACCATAAGAAACAATCATGATGATATGGGACCCTGACCTACTAATCCCTTTTGATGACATGTTTGAGGTTCAAGAACCACCTGTAGAGGTCTTGGTTTTGCAAACACAAAATAGGGGTCAGCCTATATAAAACGACCTTACTACGGCCCAAACTTCAGGAGGAAAACTAGCACCCAATCACCCAAAAGAACCTTTTCTCTCCTGAAGAAATCCTATAAACATCCATACATGAGAATCTCCCAACCTAGACTACAACATAGTAGAAGATTTGAAAATTTTGAAGGAAAATATATCGGTCATGAACATGTGAGGAATCGCTCAGCAGAAGGACTTTCTATTAGAAGCCTTGAAGTCAGTAGAAAACCATATAACAAGCACTGATCAAGGAGAAAATGTAGCTCCCATGGATCTAAGAAATAAACCAATTGTAAATTCTTTCTCTGAGGATAAGAAAGGAAAGCCTTTTATCCCACAATTCCTTTCGACATTTGAAGTCTTCAACAAAAACCTCCATAACTGTCTGGTTGACTCAGGAGTATCCTCTAATGTTATGTCATTGTCTATATGAAAGAAATTAAACACATTCCCTCTCAAAAGTGATAAACATGTGATACAACTAGACAGAACCCAGGTGAAGTTTATGGGAGAGCTCAAATATGTAATGATCAGAATGGAAACACACCCTAAATGTGTTCAAGTAATTGACATCATTGTAGTAGATCTCCCAAAAGATTATGGATTGATACTTAGTTGATATTGGTTCGAGAAGTTAAATGGATACTTTAGTAGAGACTAGGCTCACCTTTGGTTTCCATTAAAGGGACACGCGAATATGATAAGGATCAATAGGGAAAGATATCTAAAACATACTGTCACCGACCTAGAAACCATTAATGAACCCTCATCAACAGATTTCTCCGTGCTAGGAAATTATTCTTATGACTCCGATTTTGGGAATTTCTCCCCCCTCTCATATGATGTTCCTCTTACTCAAAACTCTGAAATGATTTTTCAATAAAATTTGGTGACGACAGTCGACGAAACCCTCTTCTGTCAGGAACCTGTGTTACAAATCATGGAACAGATAGGAGGAAAGGAGGAAAGTGGTAGAAGAAATAAAGTTGATGGTTTTTTCTCACAAATTTGTACCTTATACTTTGATGGATATAAATCATAGGAAGGGTCAAGGGCAGGGTGCATCCTCATTGATCCAAAAGGTAAACAAAACTTCTTGTCATGTAGACTAGAATTTGAATGCACAAACAACACCACCGAGTATTAATCTCTAGTACAAGGTCTAAATAAATCCATATAGTTAAACGTTAAAGAAATGAAGATTTTCGAAGATTATGAAATCATCATTAAACAAGTAAGGAACACTATACATTGCAACTCTCCCCACCTGAGGAATTATCAACAGGAAGTGCGTAGACTAATAGAACATTTTGAATCCTTCAACATTACAGTGATCCCCAGAACAAAGAACACTCTTGTTACTTTTGAGTTAAAGGGATTTAGGACCCCTCAACGTGTTCCTTGACATTTTTCATTGTTGCGTACAATGTAATTTCCTTCCCTTGCAACTCCTATAGGATCCTATCCTCTAGTATATGTGTCCATAGTTGGGCGTTGTTTTCCAACATCTCTCTCATTCTCTGTATATTTTGCGCGATGTTCTCTGTAGATGTTGTCACATCTTGTTCCCTTTTCATTCTGACGTCTGGAGGAGTAGTAGGTACTACGTGCTCCTCCAGTTCCTTGATCTGGTATTTGTATTGGTGTAACATCTATGCTATCTTTCTCATATTCTCTTCCGAAGATGCTTCCTTCGATTTTGTGCTATCTGAGATGGCTTGAAATACTACTTGTATCTGGTTCTCCATCTCGTCAAGTTTTTGTTGCGCCATCTTTTTCTCTAGCTCTTATTAGCTGATGAATTCTTTCATTATGGTATTCTCCTCCTGTTCTATCCATACATTCATCACGTCATACCTTGCTCTGGACTGAATCTCCTACACAACACTGACATGTAATTTATATAGTTCCTTTATCGAAATCTTAGGCAAAGCCAATTCCATTGTGTCAATTTATTTCAAAGGATTATACGTTGTCTCCTCATCAAGAAATAGCATCTCAGGTGTTAATATGAAGTTGGAACTCCCATTGAGTAGGGACTCCTTCCCTATCCTTTTCTGGTGTGTGTGTTTGTTGCAGTTCGACCTGTATCTTCAACTACTCCATCACATTTTTTACCTCCTATATTTTCTCCAGAATTGAAGCCCGATGGTTCTTGACATTTTCCCACAACTCTGACAGTCAATCTTCCACTGTCTTGGCTATCGCATCCACATCATCTTCTTTCAGTGATGTTTCCATTGGTTTTATATGGGAATTCTCCTTCTTCATGGAGTCACTTGCTTGCTCCCATGTTCTATTTCTTTGTGTCACTGATGGCTCTGATTCCTTAGGCATATCTGTATCCATGTATGTATCCTGTGCCATTTCTTCCTTCATAGGTTTCTAATGTGTCTCCATTCTTATTCCTTCTTCTCACCCCTTCTCTATCGTTCCACTTGGTGCCTTTTTTGGGTGTGATGGTCCTTGTGTAGAACCACACTATGATTTCTTCTTTGTCCGAATTTTGTTTTCTATTGGACTGCTTCCCCCCTCTTGACCTGGTGTCTTATTCTTCTTTTTGTTAACGTATTTTGTGTTTTCCTGCTACGCAAGGAATCTTATGTCATGCATCATAGTTTGTCCTCTTGGCATTATCTTTGGGATTATTGGCATTCTCCACTGTTCAGACCACTTTTGGACCTCCATCTGGATATCTTGTGTCACCATGGAGTAATTCAACTATAGCCACTCCTTGGATGGATCCCTGTTTTCTTGTAGCCACATACTATGGTGTGATGCTTGGAAATTTGATATCCATCCAAACTCCTTGACAGTTTCGGGTGAGATTCTCCATGTGTCTGGAAACTTTGTTTGGATATTCGTTAGGTATAGCACGAATACGTCATTGTTGATTTTATTTTCCTTGGGATCTATTGTGCTTTGAAGAGACGTGTAGTGTTTTGCACCACACTTTCCTATTCTTTGTAGGAACACGTTATATGTGGGTTCTTTCCATCCCACCAATGCAATGAGGATGAGTAACCACGAGTAGTGGAAGTCAGAGCCCCAATCTTGTGTGTCGTTTCAATATTCTAGAAAGGAATTTAGTAAATAAGGGGACCAACTCATCGAGCTCCCCTTCATGCACTACAGTTCTGCTATTACTAATCCTGCGGGTACCTCCTCCTTTCGACACTTGCACATTAGTTTGCAACCTAAAAATCTTGTTGCAAATCTGGTCGCAGGATCGTTGATGTCATTGGTCCTAATTCCCCTGTTACCCCTCTCTACGCCACTTCACCTTTATTTTGTAGGAGATTGTTTTTGCCTTTGTTTTGTCTTCTAAATATTTCTCTTGCTTCTCCCTATCCATCAGTAACTCGGTAATTGTTGTGATCAGATCAACATTGATAGGAACGGGCATATTCATCCACAAAATCCCTCCATGTACTCATGTTAGGAGTTGCTTCACACATCCATTGATGTGTTTACCGCGCCCAAAGTGCGGTATGTCCAACAAGTTCATGATTCTTGTACTGTATAACCCTAGGATCCGCTATGTAGGTTCCAACAATGGTATGCCTGATGAGAATTCTCCCCTGCTCTCCAAGAAATTCTATGGCGCCAAGTCTTGGAATTTTACTGGGTCGACTACATCATGGTCGGAGCATTTAAGAGAATCTACTCCTCCCACCATTCTATCATCGATCTTCACTCCTTTGGGTTTTTTGGCATCAATATGACCAATTTTGTCTATGTGTGATGTACACCTTGCATACTTGTCTCTACTCGTGACTTCTTCTTCCCTTGTGGGGACGATTCCCTAACTATTGGCATAGCCTCGAGCTCTATTTCATGATCTGATTCTATTTCTCGGCCATTATCTAGGCCTTGTTGAGTCCAATTTATGGCATGTTCCTCTTGTTGTATCCATGTTCCCCTGGACACATCAGATTTTGTTCTTTATGTGTCCTCCTCCAGTTGTTTGGCCTCCTGTGCGGGGTTTTGTTCCTCCTATATGTGTGTGGTAGAAGGCTTGTATTCTGATGTGTGAATCATGTCCACATCCACGACTATGGGCATCTCCTTCTTTCTTGTTTCTATTACTCAAGCACTAATTTGCATATTCCACCTGATTCTGTTCAGTGCTCTGACTCTCGGTGGTGACATTCTGCTAAATTCTAACTATTGGCGCCAAATGTCCACTATTTTTTATCACTTCACACTCTTTTGCACTTCAACTTCACACTTGTCTCTCTTCCCCTTAGTGAAAAACGCAAATGATTGTTTTCCCCCCTTTTCCAACTTTTATAGTGGGCCGTCGAAATGACAGTTGTGTCGCACTGACAATTGTCACTTTTTATCTTTCTACTTTGTTTCCTGCATGGTGTGCCTTTCTACTCATTGATTGCTCCCTTGTGCGCACTGTTTTCGATCACTGATTTTTCTGCAACACATTGTTAATTCTAAAAGTTATATTATATCAAAACCTTCCATCTCTGCCGATATATTTGTATTTTTAGGCCATTTCTACTTTTTATGGATTTTCTTATTTTTCTCCTTTCTATTTATTTTTCTCATTTTCTCTATCAACTATAATACACTATGTACATATTTTATTACTACGTTGTATGGTTCAAGTGCTAGGAGGTTGGTTGTCCCTGTATAGTTTCATTTGACTCCCATTAATCATTCCTCTCAGTTTCGTTCTTCCCAAGTCTTTTAACTGTACCAATCCTCCATCAGTGACAATATTTACTTTGTATGGGCCCAGGAAATGCATTATGAGTTTTCCTGGATGCTAACAAAATTTACTGTCATACAACAAGACTAGGTCTCCCTCCTTGAAACTCTTCCTCTTGATATGTCTTTCATTCCAATCTTTATCTCTTTATTTCTGCACTTCCTAGTGAAATCCTGATAGAATCCTATCTTCCTCCATTTCCATGAGTTGACTTAGCCTTTTTTTTACTATTCTTTGTTCTATCATGTTGGTAATTGTTGCAACTCGTAGGCTAGGTACTAGAAATTCTAATGGCACCACTACTTCTCGTCCATACACCAACCTGAATAGTGTTTGTCCTGTCAACTTTTTTCATGCAGTCTTGTATGCCCATATTACTATTGGTATCTTCAAATCCCAATCATCCCTGTCGACATTGCAAATTTTAGTTAAGGAATTCTCTAGGATCTTATTGAAGGCTTCCACTATTCCATTTGCTTGAGGGTGGTACTATGTATTCTTATGATGATAGCCTCCAAATTCATCGGTCATAGCCCTGATAGTATTGTTGATAAAGTGATTTCCATGGTCACTCATCAAAATCCTTGGACATCCAAATCTAGTGATCACTTGTTCAAACAAGAAGTGTGTTTTTGTATCTACACTACAATCTTTTACTGGTGCTTCTTCTTCCCATATTGTTAGGTATTTTGTCACAGTAATGATAGACCTTGACCCTAAACTCTTTTCTAGTGGGTTAATTTCTTCCACAAAGTTTATTTCCCATTTTTCAAATAACTACAATGTTACTTGTGGTATTAGTGGCATCTCATCCCTTCTATTAGGTTTACCAACCCTATGACAAACATCACATCTATGGAAATTGTTAAGCCCTAAATAGTGGCTCATTACCCCTTAATTAGGGCATATTATAATAGTAATGTTATTTTATTTATGTCGGCTTTAGTCCGTTAGTTGTAATTATACCTCCTAGTCTCCTATATATACCAAGGAGACATTTTCATTTTGAATCATCTTGTAATTATACATTTATGTGGGTATAAGGAGGTTGCCCCCTTGAAGAGGCTTATTATCTGAGTTTCTCTCTTTTTCAAGGCATTGAGTACTTATTCTGAGGTTTTTCTATGCTATATTGATATTTGGTTCTTAACATATGGTATCAGAGCTCAAGGTCTTGGTGTTTCACTGCTATATCTGAGACACCTTGGAATTTTCACTATAACTTGTTTTTTACAACGTTTCAGAAGGAATGACTTGAATTATATTTAGTAGATGGATTAAGGTAGGTTGGGTTAAAATTTCATCTCCTGAGGCCTTATACTTTCGGTGATACATCTTGTACAAGATAGGGTTCTGGAATCATCCTGAACTGAGTCATTGCAGAATTTTTGCTATGAAATATTTTCTATAATGTTGCAGATCCTGAACTCTAAATGCTATTCACAGAAATTATTAAGGTATATGTGGTAAAAATTTAAGCTTCTGGGTCATCTTAAATTTGTACATACACCCTGTGGAAGATAGGGTATCTGACTAGTCTCAAGAATGTGTTCCAGGTAAAACAATCATAATTTCTTTCTAGAGTATACAAATTGAGTGAGATTAGTTTCATTGGATAGTGGATAGTCTGTAGTATTTCTGGTATGAGTTTCAAAATTTTATATCATTTATTTTGTGCAGGGCATGCTATATAAGTGAGATCTCATGGAAAGGCCAAAAATCAGCAAGTTGTGGGGAAGTTACCATAAATTCCACTTGGCACATCCAATTTTGATCATACTTGTGGCACTGCAGAGAAGAAATATCAGAGAACTAAAAAAAGGAAAGTTTCGTACCTAGAAGGGCTGAAAATTTGGAGATACAACAAAATAAAGATTGTCTAGTAGAACCACCTCAAAATCAAGGTTCAAAATTGATACTTGGCCAACATGCCACCCAAAAAGGGAACTTCTACACCAAATAAGCCTCCAGAAAATCCTAATTGGAATCTGGATGAAGGTGAATAAATTTATAGGGACATAAATGATTTTAAAAAGAAGACATTAACAAAAGATGAACTACAAGAGATGGAAGCTAAGTTGGAGGTAATAAATACTAAGATGGATGGTTTAAAAGAGGAGATCATGGAAGGATTGAAAAATTTCATAATAGAGAGGACACTTGAAAGTGAAAATGTATCCCATGAAATTCATGATGAGGACACAAGGAAGGTGAATCAAGAATGGAGAAACTCTAACTTTGGGTTGAAGACCAACCACCTTCCTAAGATCGATATGCGAAAGTTTGATGGCAAAGACCCTATCACATGGATACTTCAAATGAAGCAATTCTTTGATCTACATAATGTTCCACATACACAAAAGGTACGAATTGCTTCTTTATATTTAGAACCCAATCAATTTGTATGGTATAAATGGTTTTTTTCTCGTAAATCACTCGTCACTTGGACAATTTTCATGGAAGAAATGATAGCACACTATGAGAATACAAGGAGCAATACATTCTTTAGCCAATTGATAAATCTCAAGCAAAAGGGTTCAGTTACAGAGCACATTGAGAACTTCCAAAGATTGAATATAAAAGTAACAAATATTCCAGATGAGCACTTGATTGATGTATTCACAGGAAATTTAAGAGATAACATTCAACATGAGGTTCGCCTTTGGGAACCCAAATCATTGGAGAATTCATTTAGGGTGGCAAGAAATGTTGAAAGTAAAAATATGGCTATGGCTACTAGAAGGACCAATCCTAACATCTATAGAG
>ML778292.1:360399-401611 GCA_009831015.1 Picea engelmannii
TTTACTACAACACTAAGTGCTTTTGGAATTGAGCATATATAGTGCGCAACTATCTTTGAAACAAAAGACTTCCCTGGGTTGATAATTTATGTTTCACTTGGTTGTTTGAAATTAATTAAGCAATTATAGTGACCAACACCTTGGACCTCTCGTCTTCCTTTCATATGTTTCATGCAGGATTTCCTTAATTTTCTCCACAACCCAAATATTATCTACCTCTTCTTCATCGCTTTCCAATCCCTCTCTCTCTACTATGGATTTGTTGCCATGATATGATTGATTTGATCTTTCTCTATCATGATTGGGTCCAAGGCCTCCTCCTTCTTTCCTTTATCCATCTCTTCCTCTATTTCTCCAGCTCTTGTCAATGCTTCCCCCCTTCCCCCATGCACACAGAGAAGTTTAATTGTCTAACTCCATAGTCTTGACACCTTTGATATACAGTAAGATATTTATGGAAGTATACAATGACCTAATATACCTTCCTCTTGGTCCTCTTAGAAACTCTTTCTCTACTACGCTGTAAGACTTCGCAGTATCTACTGCAAATTTTGTGATAAATCCTGCAACAATACTGTCTAACTAGAAATCTACTACGCATGTGAATTTGTTATCAACTTGTTGTAACTAAGCGATATCCATAGGGTTCCACTCTAAATTTCTAATACAATTTGTTGTGTCACTGTATTTCAACCTCAATATCCACTCCTGCAACACATGCATAAAATCGAAGAAAAACACTTCATGCAATTCTCTAAACAAATACTGGTCTAGATATTTGTGTGTTGTTATTTTAGGGTTTCTATTGTCCTTCTGTGCAAAATCAAGATCCTTTGTTTTAAACCATATTTTGATATCTACCTTCATTGGATTCCACGATATGACCATTCCCTTCTATACATTCATTTTCTACGTGATTCTTTTACAGATCCTACTCACTCAATCCCATGCAGTTTCAATTGGCAACTAAACCATTTGTTGGTTGTTACTCTCCCTTCCTACTTCCTAGTCTGACCCAGGTTCATATCTGAACAGGCTTCCAAAAAATCCCTCTAAGACTATTGGCCCTCCTGGTAAACCAGAAGTAAACAAAACACAGATAGTGTACTACTTAGTCTCACCCAAGATAGTTCTATGGGTGACTGCAATGCTCAAGTTCTTGCAGTCTGGGAATGAGTGGGAATCTGGTATTGTATTTTGTGATCTTCATTTATTTCATCTATTGTACATCTATATTAAACACTTTGTCATTCTTTATTCATGCATGTAAATAAACAGATCTAACTACCTCATTAATACATTCATCTAATGTTTAACCATTGACAAAAAGGACATAAACAATAATAATTTCACATAACACATGATCTATTGTGGTTCACCCCCTCCTGCACTACGTCCACAAACATATGGCTTCTTAGGCTCTTTTATTATAGTTTTGTAATATATAGTGTTGCACGCACTACAACTTTGTTTATATGATTACAAAACAGGGTCTATGACCTTTGTGAGGATGAATATATTGCATCAGGATCCTCATCCTGTGATCTAACCCTCAAGGTCTAGTTACCTCACCCTCCCACAACTCAACATCTTTCAAAAAGGTATAAGATCCTACAATTGTTTTTCCTTGCTATGCAAAAACGTCTTCTCTAACATGCTAGATCTCCCCTCCTTAGACCTTCTAGGTACTTATTTATACTTATTCTTGGCTTCTCGGCCATTAAAATGTCTTACAAAAACCCTAACCCTAATGTGGTTAGGTCTTCCTGCATGCACGCCTCACATGTTTCTTTTTCTCTTTTCCCAATGCCTCTTTTCCTTTATTCCCGACATGCTCCCCTGTTTTCTAGAAATGCTCTAATTCCTTCAATGCTTCTTCAATTTCTCTTAACATTGGTCTACACCAACATGCGCCAAGTACCTTATTTATTAAGTAACATGACCATAGGAGAAGAATAAGGGATGGTATTGGGGAGAATAACACCTTCTTGGAGAAATTCTTGCATTATTTTCTCAATTTCATTCTTTGGGAAAAGTGATGACAATAAGGGAGAAAATTGGGAGTAATACTGCCAGGAACAAGGGGTATGGAATGATCTTTAACACCACGAGAAGGAAAAATTCCTTGAGGAGTGGAAAAAAAAGATTGATGTTTGGAGAGAATCACTTGGAGGTCAGGATGCACATAGGGTGTTTCAACCACTTGAATAGAATGGAGTTGAGTAATAATAATGGAGTGGCATTTATTGAGGATATTTTCCATGCGATGGGAACTAATGATCTCAGGAGAACTAATTGTGACACCTTGGAAGTGATACCTTTGTCCCTCCTGTTGGAATTTCATGGTCAATTCCTTAAAATCCATAAGAATAGGACCTAAAGTGCATAACCATTCAACACCTAGCACAATGTCACAACTGTCCATTTCAATGGAAAACATATGATATTTTAGGTGGTAATGTCTAATTTGAAGACTTACATTTTCACAACGCCCACCACATTTCATGGACCCACCATTGGCTATCATGATTTGAAAATTATTGACAACACGAATATAGAAATTGGTTTCTTGGGTAATGTGATGATCAATAAAATTGTGGGTGCTACCACTGTCAACAAGGATGATGACCTTCCTATGCCTAATATAGCCAATGATCTTTAGGGTTTGTGGAGTAGAGAAGTCAATGAGGGCATGCAAGGAAATGAGTGGGTCAACTTCAGTCTGGTTAGAGGGCTCTTGGGTAACATCGGAAGCAGGGATGATTTTAGGGGCTAAATTTCGCTTATGGGCTAATTTTCCATGGTTTTTCCAAAAATGAGATTCGCTATTTCAAAAATGATTCGCCCAAATTCTATAGGATAAAATTATTTTACCTTAAAAATGGCCAAAATTTTATAAAAACTATATAAAATACTTAGAAATTTGAATATTTTTACAAAAATATTGCCAAACATTTATAGTTGACATATAAAGGATTAGTAAGATTCACCAAGGTTTCTTCATTTTAAAATAAATTTCCATCCTTAAAATCATCCCTGATCGGAAGCGAGGGCTCTTCAACAAGGGGAACTATCACATCTTCTTCAGGAACATCTTCGAAAATGGCCATAAAAGTATTTTTTTCCTTACACTTGTGCCCCGGAAAATATTTTTTATCACAATTATAACAAAGACCCTTCTATTAGCATTCAACCATTTCATCCCTAGTTAATTTTTGGACCTTGAGGGGAGTGAAAGGGGGGTTTGGATTAGTGGGTCAAGGGAGAGGAAAAAAACAAGGTTTTTTGTTTAGGGAAAAAATAACTTGATGGGCTTCTTTAGCACGTTTATTATCTTCCAACCAATTCTAAGGTGGGCCATGGGAACCTAGGATTGAATTTCATCCTTTAGGTCACTGATAAATAATTCATGGAAGAACACATCTGACATGCCCTTGGTTTGAATGGACAAATGCTCAAAAGTAGTTATAAAGTCTTCCACTGTGTCTAACTGTTTCAACTTGGTCAAATGACCGAGATAGTGGGTATCAATGTCAAATCGGTCATAGAGCTCTACAACAAACTGTGTCCAGGAAATATACCCCGAATGTGAATTTTTACACCATTTACACCATTGCCATCATTCAGGATCTAGATAGAGGATGGCATAGGTAATTTTGACCAACTCATAAATAATACCATGCGGAGAAAAATAATGATCCATTTGAGTGACCTCAACGCGAGGAAGAAGAGGGTCACGATGAAATGAGTTGTATTTAAAATGCAGATAATGAGAGGAATCAACAACATCTGGTTGGTATGAGGAGGAAGGACCTAGAGTGTGGTTCAACAACCGGTTGACAACAGACCGGAGGGTGTTAAATTGGTTCATGAATTTGGCTTCCATGGTGTCAAATTTGTGCTAGACTTGGGTCTTGAATTGTGCAAGGTGGGAATTGGTAGAGCCAATCTCATGTGTCACATGTTGGATGGATTCATGGGCTTGATTGATGGAAGCTTGCAGGTCTTGCTTGTGAGTGGTAGCCATTTTGAGAGGGGGAGTGCGGGTAAGGAAAAATGGGTGGGTGGGACCACAAAAAAAGACTTATAAGTGATAGGTACCATGAATGGTTCACTTGTCTCTTCGAGGGGGAAACCTACAGAAGAGAATATCTCTATTACAATAATTCTTCAAAACAAAACTTCTCATATTCTCTACTCCTATTTATACTAAATCTATTTATCCAAAAGAACAATCTAGAGGAAGATCCTTCTAGAAGCATAAGCTTCTATTATGTCTTCTCACATTTGACTTATTCCTTCTTATTTCTATGCCTTATTAATGTTGACCTTTATTACATGGAAATATATTATTCTACCCACTTGAGGAGTTAGGTAGGTTAGGTCCCTAACAATCTCTCTATGATAATGCTCTTTGCCTAGTCTAGAAACATGTCTATTGCGATCTGTGGTGATTTCCTTACACACATGTTATTGCAATTCATAAGGCTATAATAAAGATCTTAATTTCAAATCTCAGGGTCGAAGGAAGATTAATGTATATCACTATGATGCCTTTGTCCTCCAATTTTTTTGAGAGGTGAAAAAATGCATTGCACTAAGCATTCACATACACATTAAATCAAATTCCAAATACTTATAATGAAAGTAGGATAAATAATTACTCATATTCAATAATTCAACTACAACAAGTAACAAAATTATGCCAATTAATTGGTCATTAGTTCAATTCAACATAAAATATATCAATATAAACACTCATGAAATTTACAAAAATAGTGTATTATTATTCTGATTGTTTTTAAAAGGAAGAAGAGGTTTGGAATATGTTTTTTACACTAATTCATGAGATAAAGAATGTGAAAAAATTAGAACATGATACTTACAATAAATGAAATAAAAAAGGAAACAAACTATTAGGCAACACGATTTCCTAGGGAAAAACCCTTCCGAGAGAAAAAAAAACATATTATGAAGCACACTCAATGTATTATGAGCAACTAAATGGTTACAATAAATTCCAAATCCTTTTTAATATCAACAAGAGTTTTCTATAGTGAGATTGTTCTTGCTTGGCCCTCAAGGCCAAATCGGACCTACACTATGTGCTCTAGGACTACACTATACACCTAGGCTTATTTGAGCCAATATTCCATCTCTTAAGCCTATACCATGAGGAATATTACAATGGAGTATCTCAAGCTATTAAATATGTTTAATCATATGGAATACCATGGGTTACCCAATAACATGGGCCCATAAAATGTGAATTGTAAAACTATCATTGATTGTATCAAAATTGTCCTAACTACTTTATGATTGAGTCAACATTAACCCAACATTCCCCCATTTAAACTTGACTTGGGTTAAATAATTACCCCCCTCAATGTTTATTAGCAAGGTATCTAAGAATAAAACATGCTCCCTATCACCTAGGTATACATCTAATGTTTACATTGATGAACCTTCATCTCATGGGTACACATTCCTAAATAGGTCTTACAACCATATGCCTATTTACATATGGGATAAAATGTAACTCCATAAAAATATTTAGAATTGTATGCTTGAGCTTCTGATTCTATTAAAAATCAACCAATTTCATTTCCAACTTCCCTCCTACTCCAAATTTAGTTATATAGACCAAGTACTTCTCAACCAAGTACTTATCTTACCTATCTATTGTTTAGCAAATTTTGCAAGAAGCATCTACCTCCTTCTTTACCCAAATCCCTCAATTATCCAAATATAGTGAACCAAATATAACACACCTTAACCATGTGCTTATTCATATGATATCCTCTTTTTCTTCCAATAGTGCTCCATATCAACCATTCTAATACATTTCAATGTGTCATTCACCATGGTTCACAGACCCTTGAATGATCACTTCTATTTATGTGCAACCCAACACAAACATACTTCATCATTCATGAACCATATAAGAATACATGATCTACATTGACGCTACATAAATTTAATAGTGCACAAAATATATGACCATGACTAAACTTCACATGAAATACATATGTCATCCTTTACATAAAAATTGCTTCAAAAGGCAATTCCATATAAGGGTGTAGTAAAATGTTGAAAAAACATAAAAAAAGAAAAACATTGGTCTCCTCATTGGTTCTCTTAAATCATTATCTATACTTATCCTTGTTTGAGAATTGATTATCAAATAATTGTTCATAAAAATAAAAATTTTAGATATGCCTCATTCTAGATCTATAGCATTTCTTTCAATTTCTAGAAAATATGCACATTATCATTTTTTTGTCAATTAAGGCTACGTGTCTTTTTCTTCCCAATTTATGAAGAAATATGAAACTCTTATCCAAAATAAAATCCTTTGTAACGATTACCCTATAAATCATATTTTCAATGATTGTGCTCATGCTCCAATTTAAGCTCATAGCTAAAAGTTCTATCTTTCAAAAATCACCATTTTTCCTTTTTTTTGCACTTTTCTCACTAGTACAATTAAGGTCAAAGACCAACTTCTACAATCTATAGAAGAAAACATAGTGAGAATAAAGAAAATTCTGTATCCAATGTAGGTAATAATTATGATTGTGAGTACTTAGAAGCCTTCATATTGGTGACTTGATGTTCTAGTAATTGTTTGCATTAATATGGAATTGTCAGCTTTTCCCTTTTTGCATTAAATTCTCTAGACTTGTAATTTTTGGAATTATAGAGTTAAATCAACAAATGACCATCAATAGAAATTGTATATCTCTTCTTTTCATGGAACTACACCTAAATGTTCACTTGATTATAAAGTAAGTTGTCTTCTCCTGTTATGTCCAAAACCATATTTTGACTCTAGACACATAGCATATTGCAAATGTGGCAAGACACATAGTTTTTGATGTGGCACGAGAGTCCTATCTCTGAACACCTACATATATGATGTCATTTCCCTTTCCTCCCTACCTTCCATGTCATATTTTCATGGCCCCTTTTTAATTTTCCTCACTTTACTTTAAGACATTATTACTATGAGTTTATTATAGGCCATTGGTACCTCCCTATCCTTTATCCTCCACCTAACATATTGTTATTAATTGATGTGACAGGGTTGGCGGGGTCCCATATCTAACCATCCATCTCCTACTGAACATGTTCCCCATGTGCATGATTTAGATCAATGACTCGTATCGATTATTGAGTTTGAACATGTTAGTCATTAACACGATCTCTTTTCTACACAAACTATTTACCGTGTGGGGTCATGCATCACTCTGATAGAAATTGCAAAGGGATTTCAACCATTAAAAAAAAACTCGTACTCCCTCTATAAACCACTTACCATTGTTTTCTTACCAACCCACCGTCACATTCCTAGACCCACACTTGTTGCTACCCCCTATGCTCCTAGACTCCACCTGGAATCACCCTAATACCTCCATGTCACTAGTATATATATTCACCCAATAACCCACGGCCTCTATGAATTTTAGACTTGGATTCTAAATCTTATCCACACTCGGTTTATTCATTCACTCCTCTCAGCAAAATTGACCACATTACTTGTCGATTTTATGCCATTCTAGGGAATTTAATCCGTGCTTTTTCCTAATTTCCTTTACAAAATTGAACTATATAAGCATGAATTACACAAATTGTGCATCTATATAATAGATAAAAATAATATAATTTAATAATTTGAGCCATCATTACAAAAATCATTGGATTTATAAAACCTCCCCAATTATTCTCCTTGAGGCATTTTATCAAACACTTTACAAAAATAATCTAATTTCTTTATATACAAGATTATTTCTAGCCCACACAACCATGGTGTTGTAACTTGTACCTATGATACCAATCTATAACATAATCAATACTCTTTGTATCCTATTGAGGATATGGGGTACTTATTTAAAAAACTAATTTTCCTCATTTATTTATTTGATACAAATCTATCACATATTGTTATAGCGGGAAAACCCCCCTATGGACTACACTAGGGTTCAACATGTAAGAAGATCTAATTGTCTAAAAGTCTCTTACTCTTTGGACTACCCCTACAATACCCCACATTCATAAAATAAAGACAAGATGAAAATATATGGTAACTCTACCTTAAACTCTGCATCCGGTGTCAATCCTTTCACGCTTGATTGGTCCTCGACTACAAGTCTCCTCCCAAGGCTGACCTGCATTCATAAAAAGACAAACAAAGAACTACGAACATTCATACAATATATTAATTAGTGGGTTAGATGTCATAATAAAACATGAATGAAACATAAAGATTGAACACATCATATGGCGGGACATAAACAATACTTCTTTTATTAGAATCACATAGTTTACTTACAATGAGATCGGAAACTGCTCCTTGAACTTGGTTTGGGCTCCTCTTCACCAAGCTCCAACTGCTTCCACATATCTTTATCCTCTCACACTTTTCTCTAGGGAAATGGCATAGGCTTATGAATGAGGAAAAAGGAAAGAATAGGGAATTCTCGCTCAAAACTCACAAGGTGGTTGCAAATTCCTTGGGCAAGGAGGGGATGTGAAACGAGCATAGTTTCACTGTTATTATGCTTCTCCTAGGAATGAAACCCCAAAACCTCCTTTTATAAAGGATTGTTATTTGGTTGGGCAGCAGAAGACTGGATCGGTGTGACCACTTTCTCAACCAATGGTTGAATAGGTTGCGAGACTACATGGTCTAAAGGCACCTCACCCCCCAAAAGATGAGTGGGATCAGTCGATGACTGCATCGACATGACCACTTTATCAACCAATCGTTGAATCAGCTGTGAGGAAAACTTAGAAGACTCAGAATCAGAAGATATTGCACATAGGGACCACAATATCCATACCTCTGGAAGGCCATGGCATATATGAGTAAGGTGATCTCCCTTGCAAAGCTTACAAGGGAACTTAGGCTTATGTCCTATCCGTCTAGGTTTCTCAACAAAGTCAATGCCCCCAGCATGACTAGAAGTGGTTGGTTTCACATCTCCAACATGACTTGTAGAGGTTGGTGATGGGTCGATAACATGACTCGTAGAGGCTACAGACCTATTGCTAGTATGACTAGCAGGGACTGGACGTTTTCCCCCAACATGACTTGCAAAGGCTGGATGCTTGCCCTCGGCATGACTTGCAGAGGTTGGGTTCTGGTATTCAACATGAATTGCAGAGGTTGATGACCTATCTCCAACATGACTTGCAGAGGTTGGTGATTTCTTCTTCCTATTCTTCCTCTTATTACTTTGTTTAGACTTCCCATTACTAGTAACTATACTTTCACCAAAGGCAAGAGAAGGAGGAGGGAATACTTTGCTGAAGATGAAACATCAACATGGTGCCCATGACATAAGGCGCTTAATTGAGAATCATTGAAAGAATTCAGGACAATTGGAATGGTGCCCAACCAAACCAGTAGTCCCACATTCAACCCAAGAATGTACAAAGTGGCCATCAAATTGACACCAATGTTTTCGAAGGAAAAGCACAAGAATCCCCTTGTGAAGGGTTTCCTTGGTTGGTATCATCAGTAATGTTTTCCATGAGAATCCTATGCACAATTTCTCCCCTTGCAGTATCATTCAAGTCCATAAAAGTCTCACACACTGACTCTGGCGAACTAGTGTTATCAAAACAATGCCTATAAAGAGGTATCTCCACGTTTCTAAGAGGAAGACAAAAATGTCCTCACGACCAGCAGAGTGGGTGGCCTACCACCCTAGGTCAGAGACTTAAAGCAATGACTGACTAACTCACTATGGAAAATGAGAGAGCACAGAGCACACACTAAAATCTCCTAAAGTAAAATCAAGCAAATGACTATCTAGTTGGAAGAATAGTTACGCCAACCAACACTAGAGAAACTTACTAGTGCAAGTGCAACTCAAACACGGAAGCACCCTCCAAGTGTACTCTGCAAAGAATGGCCCAATGTTTGCCCTAGGTACTGTGGTATACCCTCGCAGTCACCTGTGTGAGTCCCTAGAATAAAGGTAACTAGGTTGCCAACTCCCGAACAGTCACCAGGCGGGTACATTCAACAGTCGGGTGGACCGCAATGAGCAGGGTATCAAGCCCGAAACCTATCAAGGGTATCGAAAGAAAGTGGTATGGAAGACAACTGAGGATATCAAATGAATACGAGATCCATGAAGCTCCATGGCAAATGCGACTGACATAATCCCACGACAAGTCCTCTATATGTGTTCCCCACTACGCTTGGTTTGTATTTGGAGGGGTTATCTCTACTACCTTTCTGCATGTGACCTCATGTTTATCCCCTATGTTAGAGGGGGGTTCGGGATAACTTTCACATTTACTGGAATTTTTACACTCCCTAGCACTGACTCATATGTTTTTTTTTAAGCCTTGAAGAGTTTCCTCTCCAACCTAATCCAAGGCTCTAGCCTAGACTAGTTGATTGACCCTACAAACATAAATTCTAGTAAATTTTAATTTAGCATTCCTTTTAAGGCTTGATTTACTCAAAAGGGGTGTGGTAGTGCAACTTATGTTTTTAAGACTCTTGCGAAAAATGAAACTAATAAGAACACTAGAAAAGAAGGATTATCTTTCTTATTTTTCTTTTGAAATTCTTTTAAGATGAGAAGAAAACACAACACTATTCTATTTTCTTTTTCTTTTTCTTTTTCAAATAAGAATGCAAATCAAATGTCAAGAAAGAAAAAGACCTAACACGCTAAGTTTTTTTTTTATATTTTCTTCTAATCAAAGAAGAAATAACAAATGATTCTAAAAGAAACTAATGAATACATGATTCATGCCCTCCCCCCCACCCCCCGACCATGAGGGGGGATTGTTTTTCAAAATGCAACTCATTTTTCTTAAAATTTCAAGCTAAAAATAAGTTTAAAAATCTAGGAAACACAAGAAATATTTAAAAACATAACAAAACTGACATCAAACCCAGGCTTCAACTGTAAAAACAAAGACACTATACTTAATTAAGAAACCCTGAGAAGTATGACTTCAATCAGGGAAGAGGTTGTCTGCCCCTTCTTAAAGAAAAGTTTCTTGACACAGACACGCTACTGGTGCTTCAGCAACCTGCGCATGTATGCGGGTTGTCTAAGCGCAGGGAATGTATCTACGCGTGCATACCCACTACAGGTCGTGTACACCTCTGTAAGTCCTCAAAATGAAGACAAACATGTATAATAACAAGGCAGGGAGACCTGATATGGCACCAACAGGTGAGCATAATCCCTTAAAGACTCTGTGACTTATAGAAAACTCAAAAAAGGTAATCAAACCAATTAAAACACCCAAAAATCCTCTAAAACCCTAGAGGTTTCCCCAATATGGTTTCTAGTTCTGCTATAGCGGGAAAACCCTCTATGGGCTACACTAGGGTTCAACATGTAGGAAAATCTAACCATATAAAAGTATCCTACTCTTTAGACTACCCTGACAATATCAAACATTCATACAAGAAATACAAGATGAAACGATACAGTAACTCTACCTTAAACTCTGTGTCTAGTGTCGATCCTTTCGTGTTTGATTGCTCCTCGACTAAAAGTCTCCTCCCAAGGTGGACCTACATTCATAAAAATACAAACGAATAACTATGAACATGCATCTCATATATGAATTAGTGGGTTAGATGTCATAATAAAACATGAATCAAACATAAAGATTGAACACATCATATGGCAGGACAAAAAAAGTACTTCTTTTATTAGAATCACAAAGTTTACTTACAATGAAATCGACGACTACTCCTTGAACCTATTCCAGGATCCTCTTCACCAAGATCCAACTTCTTCCATGTGTTTTTCTCCTCTCACACTTCTCTCTAGGGAAATGGAATAGGCTTATGAATGAGGAAAAAGGAAAGAATAGGGAATTCTAGCTCAAAACTCACAAGGTGGTTGCAAATTCTTGGGGGAAGGAGGGGATGTGAAACAGACAGAGTTTCACTATTCTTATGCTTCTCCTAGGAATGACACCCCAACACCTCCTTTTATATGGGAAAATGATGGTTATTTGGTTGGGTGATGAGCTATAGGTGGTGGATCAGTTGGGAAACTACCCAATAGACTGTAATCTCAATGAATTCCTTGCAACTTTTTAACTTTTACAACTTTTGTGGGCATATGCGGGCTGTAATGGTGCAACTAGCATACATACACGATATGTAGTGGTGCAACAAACATGTGTACACAGGCAGTAGTGGTGCAGGGCACATGTGAAGAGCTTCTCAGTGATGGCTTGGTAAAAATAGCAAGTAAGATGGCCGAATGCCAGGTATGCATGTATGGTGCAATTTAGGGTTATAACACATACCCCATATCCTCACCAAGGTACATAGTGTGTTGGGTATGTGAAATTATTGCATATTTTATTTTTATCTATCATTGTCTTCACAATTTTGTAATTTCTAGCACTTATATGTCCTCTTGATTTGACATAGGTTAACATTGAAATTGTTAACATCTTTAAGAATTATATTGAACAGAATAAGAAATATTTACTATTGCAAATTAGAATTGAGTGAAGTGATTTCAAATCTAGTTTATACTTGAAATGATTTCCCTATAGGGCTTAAACTTGTTCGCATATATTTGGTATCTTCTCTCTCAGAATGCTTATTGTATTGGGGTAGATGTGAAGTGAAATATTGTCCAATGTTTTCTACTGTAATTTATATTTCACTTCGGACCTATGGTTGATAATTCAAAGGGATTAGATTAGTGGCACCTCTGAAGTGGTGAATTTTCTAAATTTGGAAAAAAACTCAATTCATGGAATTTCTACATTGGATTGAAGGTTTTTTGTTGAAATCACTTTCTTGGTGAAGAGAGAGTTGGTATTATGGTTTTAGAATACCTTGGAGAAGTATTTGACCTTGATGGGGGTGTTTGGTGTGACACCCTATGATTATCGGGAGAATTTTTTTAACCTTAGAATTTTTTTTTCTACTTCATATGTTGTTGATTTGTGCACTTGAGATTTTTTTTCAATGTGATATATGACTCTTTATATTAAAGAGTGTGAGTCTTGGAAGTAGCTTCCAATTTTGTTCCTTGGAAGCTTAAGTTATATATTCTTATGCAAAAAATCGATCTTTGGGAACATGTTATGAAATTGGTTTCAGTACCTATCGATCCAACACAAGTGTCCACTCATCATAAGAAGGAGGTCAAGGAAAATAGGATCATACTTGATTCAATGAATGATAATTTCATATCTCATATTGAAAAGTTGATGATTTGGTTACTTTAATTCAAATCTCTTGCATTTCTTGATAGATTCTCTTGAGAAAAAATCTATCAATCATTTTCTTGAGAAATATAGATACTATGGTTAGATACATTACCATGATCATAGAGTTGAAAGGATATATAGTTTCCACTGGGAAAAAGGTAGACAATATGGAGTTGGTGTCCATTTATTTGAATGGATTTGTCGCATATTAGATGTATTTTATTTAGGGTATCTATGCTCATGATAAAATTCCACCTTTTGTAAATATTTGGAATGATCATATAAAAGAAGGAATCATATTCCAAGATTTTTCAATGAAACAATAGGAGGTAGATGAGATTTTTATCATCAGTAGGATGACAGAGGGTGGAAAGAAAGGATACAAGAAGAAGGAATACATATGGGTAGGAGAGAATGATTTGAGTAAGGTGATGTGTTTCTGATGTCATGATATGGGATCTTATGTTAGTTAGTGTACACTGAGGATGAAGGGGAAGGGAAATAAATAAGTTGTGGTTGGGACTTTAGCATGGGTAGGAAAGGATTCCTCTCAATATGACATCAACTTCTCAATGACATATTGCATTTTCTATAGCACAATCATTGTCAAGGGTTTGATGGTATGTGGATAGTGGGGCTTTGATAGATATGGCATATGATAAGTCACTCTTTAGAAAACTTCCTAAGTAATATGGAGGCATGAATGTGGAGCTTGGTGATGATTATACTCATGTCGTGAGATGATTAGTTTTCATTTCCCTATATATGAAATCGAGTGATGTTATCAATTTGAGTGATGATTTATTTTCCATTGGTATGAATAAAAAACTTATTTCATATTCTTGTGTGGAATATCATTAGTGGAGAGTTTAATTTGAAGGAAAAGATTCACCATTAGTGATTGTAGTATAGCTAGTCAAAGGAGTTTAGCTAGGGGAAGGTAAAAGGGAATCATTTGCAAGTTTCTTGTTGATTCTATGGAACTTGTATATTCTAGTGATAAATTGGATGGTCCTTATAGAATTGAATAAGCATGTGTGGACCATGCATGGTGGAATTCCATGTGTTACAAAAACATATAGCACCCACAAATGATGTAGTGTCCCAAGAATCAAGAGGCTAGTATTTTGAAACTCGTGAAGGCTACCAATTGTCACCACAATAGCTTTTTCTATCACTTATGGTTGGCTATTATACAAATCAAGGGGGGATTATATAAAGTTGGGATTATTAAGGCTATAGAGTGGAGGCACAAGGTTATTTAGTGAAGAGTGATCCTAAGGAAAAAATGGTTGTAGTGTATGTGGAATAATGAGTGGTGTGATAAGTAAATAAGAAGAGATAAAACCCAATACCAAGTTCCTAATAACATATTGGGAAAATGGAGTCAAGGAAGCATAGATCAAAGAGGGAGAATATACTTCAACAAGCTAGGATTGATTTTTGGCATGCATAGGATCCCCTATTTACCTTGGGAGAATTAGAGTTTTTTATAACACCGTGGGATATGTTTATATCATATTGTGGAATTAGGTATTGATTATAGATTTATAGATGATGAAATTATTTTAGAGTATAATGATAGGGTTGTTGGATTATCTCAAGTAGATGGATTTGACCATGATTTTCATGTTTCATAGGGATTCTCTCAAAAATATGGAGTTAATTGTGTTGAGTTCAATACTTCAATTGTTGAATATCTTAATATTCATGGGAAAGATACCCATGATCACAACTTGTTGGAAATTTTGGCCCATGTTGCCAACTTCATGGATGATGGAGTTCGGAAATTTGTTGATAACCTAGGTTTATGTTCCTTTAGATTCATAGGAATTCAACACGCTTTGGAGATTCGAGATGCAGATATGGAATATTATGTTATTGGATACAATGATACATCCAATTCCTATAGGATCTACATTTTGGAAAAAACAAAAGAGACTGGTGATAAAAAATGTGAAGTATGATGATGAAATGATATATTCTATTTCAGAGGGTTCTCCTTCAAAGATTTAATAAAGTGAGGAGGTTGTTAATCCAAAAAATGGTCTAGAGACTCAATATGAGTGATATTCATAGGTGGATGAGGTGATATTATGGATGGGTATTCCCTTTCCTTCTACTCCATCATGTATAAAGTTGAGATGGATTGCCCATATATTACAGGAGGTATAATAGTAGGTAGGGCTCCCCAAATCCTCGTAGAGGGAAACTGTATCTCCTATATGGTATCACAACCACAATGTTTCATTGGATTCTTCCACTTGTGAGCCTACTAGTTATTTTGAGGAGGTTCATTATGATTCCTTTGTGGAGGACTGTGATGGATGGGGCATCATTCATTTTCATAAGGAATTAGTTGATTTTGATATTGAAATAGGTTCATAATTTTAGATAGAAGGTTTGGTTGAGTTGCAAAAGAAATCTCACTTCATGAAATTTCTACATAATATGGAAACATGTCTCTCATTAATTCAAAGCACAACCAGGTATGTTTTATTGCAACAAGTCATGTTGAGTTTGAACATTGAATTCTAACGCTCATAACATCAAGTACAAATGTCCAAGTTGCATAAAAAAGAGCTCATTGGAAATATAAAGACACGAAGAACACCTTGAAAATAATTTACAAGGCCAATATGTCCATCTCCATGCCCAAAAAAATGTAAACATAGTCATGATTATTTCAGGCATGTGGCATTACAATACTTTGGAAAAGGATTATTAAATGAAATCTATGAATATTTACAATAGGAATCAACTAAGGGAACAAATTAGGAAGTATATATTTTACAATGATTACTTTAATAAAGCATTGACTAAATGATGAAAACATTATTTCATTAAATGAAAATTATGTGGGGATATTGAAAGGAAAAATTTCCTAATTTCTAAAATCAAATCAAATAGATAAAAAATTATAAAAATGAATTCAAGGAAATTAGAGAGGTTTATATTATAAACGTTTTCTTCCATAGTTATAGGGTTTGTGCAAAATGTTGGTGTATGAAAAAATGGCAAGGGAGTCAACAGGAACGTGCATCCATAGGAACACGTGCACATTCCTAGGAACACACACACGTTCCTAATGTTAGAGTTTCAGAAAATCTCGAACCTCCACTTATCATGCCACATAGGAACATTGGTAAGAATATGTGTGCATTATTAAGAATGCATTCATGTTCTTAAGAACATGTGTGTGTTCCTAATAACGTATGTGCGTTCCTAGGAACATGCATGCATTCCTACTATTCATGTATTTTAAAGGATTACAGGTGCAATTTGCACCCATTTACACATTGCACCTCATGTTTTTCTTTGTTTGAGAAAGAAAAGAGGAGTAGAGGAGGAAGAAATCTCAAGATGTTTCCACCGTGTCCTTCTCCACCCAAGTATGCTTAATATTTTGTCATTTATTTTGTTATCTTTGTCTCCTCTCTTGTTTTTCTTGTCTCCTCTCTTGTTTTGTTTGTATCCTCCTTTGTTATGTTTGTATCCTCTATTTTTTTCTTTGTATCCTCCTTTTTTATCTCTCAAAAATTCACTAATATTGTATAGGTTTTTTACAAGTTCATTGTAAAGATAACACAAAATTTTTCTTTGTTTTACACAAAATTATGTTAATGATTTTGTTCGAATAAAATGAAATTGTTGTTTTTAATACCTTTTTCATAAATGAACTTACTAAATTGCCTTATTAAATTACAAAAAATATTATTAAAATGAAACCCAGAGATAATGAAAATCGCCCAAAAGAAAATCAAGGCGAGAAAAACCCCAACCCACCATAACCACCAAACATAAACATACATATTCATGAGGGGTTGGCTAGTTTTAGATCATTTGTGAATGATTTAATGGGAAATAGAGAACCTACTGAGATTCCTTGACCACTTCATTGCACATCATTGTGAGTTCCATTGCAAGTTCCCAAGGGAAATTAACTTATATTTCTGAATACAAGGCTAAAATGTTAAGTTTTACAGGACTGGACTAGATATCAACCAAGTTAGATACTTGGGTATTACAAAAAAATATATGATGTCCCTTTTATTGATCCTTGATCTGCACAAAAACCACCCGTCACCAAGAAATACATTTTTATTGATTGGTTCATCCACCCATAAATTATTCAAAAATAGATGGATAGGTGTTTTAGGGTATTTGATGCACCTCCCTGCAATAACAAGGAGGTGCCTTTTATTTTTTGAGAAAATTTTAGGTAGAATTTGTTTTGGCTCACCGTGTCAAATAATTCAACATTGGTGACTTCCACGAGGTGGGTTGAGAGTCTTCACAAGACCGATAGCATGCTATGCATGATCCCATGTTAGGTCCTCGTCCCCCTAGGTGAAGGCCTAACCATCTTCCCAACATCCTCTTATTGCAGAGGGCTTTCAGTAGATATAGGTATCTTTATCATCATTTACTCGAAGCCTAGTGCAACATGATAGCTTTGTTGCACTATCTCGGTAGGAGGTGCCTACAGGTGACATTGATAGAGGGGTCATATCGTCAACCCTTAAAGCAGAGTGCAATGTGGAGAGGGAACATGGACATAGAAGTCATCCATGTGAACCTCACAGATGCTAAAGTTGTAGGAAGACTTGCGATGGTCCTATGGATGCAAGTGGATAACAGAGCTTCATGGAAAAGGTTAGTATCTTAACCATCTCTATGTTGTTCATCATTATATATTTATATAGTATTCTGTGTATTTATTTCGATATTTTATTGTATGTTGTTTTGTAGTTTCTACGCCTGAATAGAAGACCCTCTACATTGATATATGCATAGGCATTTATCTCTATCATCGATGCAATGATAGAGGAAGCCCTTTGTTTCAATGTTTATCATACACATGTATGTTTCACATTTGATAAATTCATCGTATCTATTTATTTATTTTTTGACATCCTCAAATTTATAATTTTCTTGTGTTTCTATAGGTTCTGAGACTAGGTGGTGTTGATTAATGTCCACCTGGGATGAACAAGTCACCTACCTCACAGGTACCATGTGTTGAGTTAAATCTCATTTAAATCTCAAATTTATTGTATTTATGTTTTTTATCACACAAGTTGTAGGTTTGGAAAATCCCGAGCCAACCACAAAATGGAGACAATGAAGAGAACACCTACCCACTGTTACATTAGGCAAGTATTCATGTCACTTTAGTGATGATGAAAATCACAAGGGGGAATCCTGAGTGACCCTAGGGGGGAATGATATTGAAAATGGTATGTTGGAAGTGTGGCCCCTATAAGTCAAATTAATATATGTAAGAAGGCTTGAAGATGAGCCTCGGGAGATTTTTAAGGTTGCCAAGCCCTTGGGTACTTGCTGAGAGTGTGTGTACATTCCCGAGACACAAGAAAAACCAATTGTACATAGTATATGTTAGGTGGAAAATAAATATAGGCTTTTTTTCCCTATTTTAAGAATTCAAAATATATATATATCAGCGAACAAATGATTATTATAGCTGCTAAAAAGATTATAAAATTCACGTAAATGATACAAGAGCTTAAGCTAGGTACAACTAGTACAAATCGAGATTGAAAGAAAAAGACTTTAGAATAAATGTAAGGATGTCATAAAAAAGTGTTGCAGAGATATAATTTCATCCTTATGGATGTATAAAAAAAATTGTTATAGAAAAAAAATCATCCACCAAAACTAGCAAATAATCCACCCAAAAAGTGCGTTGAAACTAGTAGAATATAGTGGCAAATTACTAGCAACTTTTGATGGTTGAAAAGAGAGTTATTTATAAATTTGTTTAGGGTTTTCAACATCCCTAATGTCTATAAATTAAATTTGTAACATCATAAATAAATACTTTGAGAAACAAAATTCTCTATGGCCTTATCAAGTTTAGGACACATAGAAAATATTCCAACTTAGACGATCTCAATATCTCATTTTTTTACGATTACCAATGCAATGATTTATTTCTCCAATGCATGAATATTAGTTTATTTCTATTGGGTAAATGGATTATCTTGATTAAAAAATTAGGATGAGTTACTTACTTGGGTTTGTAAGTACTTTTACTCCCCAAGGAAAACCCTAACCAACAAGGAAAACCTAGGAGGGTGTAAGCCCTTTTACTCCTCCTAGTATCCTTTGCACCAAAATAATTTCAAACAATTAAAATGGAATTGTATGGGTTTCTATGCTCTTATATTCCCCAATAAATAATCACATTCACCTTAGAACCAAGAAAATATAAAAATAAACATGAATTCCTTACCTAGTTGAAGCATTAACAAGATGAAACACTAATTCACCAAGAAAATTTCACCATAAAGAA
The DNA here is from genome assembly GCA_009831015.1 of Picea engelmannii. NCBI lineage: Eukaryota > Viridiplantae > Streptophyta > Pinopsida > Pinales > Pinaceae > Picea > Picea engelmannii. The sequence continues at coordinate 379,940 of ML778292.1, forward strand.
AGAAAAAATCCTCCAATAGAGATAGTGCATCATCCATACATACAATAGAAAATATAAACCATCACAATATAATGTAACCAATAGATATAGAGAGAAATTCCCAAGTAGGTCACAAATTTCAGCCAAATATCCTTCTTCACATGGGAGAGATATGATATCAAATAAGATTCAAATGATCTATATTGATACAAAATATATTAAATATAGTTTTTCCACATAAATTAGGGTAAACAAAAAATAAGGGGACAAAAACCCTTTATTTTCCCCTTTACACAAGTAATTCATCTTTAATTCAAATTTAAATATTAAAAAATGCATAATGGAAACCCTATGATGACATCACCCCTCTAAGGGTGACGTTTTCACCCTTTAAGCAAGTCATTGGAGTGAAATATTGAGTTCGTTGGGGCTCATAAAGTGTTCCTCTCATTCATTATAGCCTCCTCAAGTCTCCTCCCACTAATTCATTCTAAGTGTCAAGTAGCAACTCCATCACCACCAAACCCTAACCCCTCTACGACGTCAAGCCTCAAGAAAGTGATGTTTTTCCCTCTTCAGGAAAACTGTTTGGGTGGTAGGTGATAGGTTAGGTACTAAATGATTCCATGTAATCCTACAAAGGCATGTCTCTTTGATCCTACATGTGATCCCTTGGCATCCAACCTGTGGGCTTGAAGCCCGATGGAATCCCAAGCTAGGCTTGTTCCTCCAAAATTGTCCACCAGTTGGGTTCTGCAAAGACAAATGGATATGCCCTCCAAATATATCAATTCAAATAATCATGATGAGTAAATAAAATCAATATAATATACATCTAAGAAAGTAAATACTAACCACCTCATCAAATTAAACTAATGCTCAGAGACCCTATGCAATTTACCAAGTTTGAGTATGGGAGGGTTGAAAAAATGACCTATTGGATGAATCATCCCTCAAGTTTAGGGGTTTTCCCAAGGGTAACTCATTCTATGTCATGTGGGTGATGTTTCATGGATGAAGGAAAAAACTTTTGGGCATGGGTTTCGTGACATACAAGGGTTTGTAGTGTCTCACTTATGGGTGCCTTTGTAGAGGGTGTGTTGCACCTTCATTTTCAATGCATTATTTTTCCAAGCCCATTTATTTCCATTAATTTATTAATGATCCAAAACCTTGGGTACTCCCTAAAGTGAAATCAATTAGCTCTAGGTACACATAGTTTCATATGCAAGGAAAGAAAGGGACATTACATGAGTGTACACACCTCAACAAGTGGGGATATTTATATTTATGTGTTTTCTTTTGCAAGTCTTTGATTTTTTAAGAGAAGAGTTTCATTTCTCTCAAGAACTATTTGGGAGAGAATAATACCTGACTTGTACCTCATGGAGAAATACCCAATGTATTCTGGAGGCCAACTGATGTGGTGGATATGGTCACGACACTCACCATAATACCTGACTTGTACCTCATGGAGCAAGACCCAATGTCTTCTAGAGGCCAACTGATGTGGTGGATACCATCACGATCAACCTAGAGCATGGTAGTGAGGTGGGTATCCATCTGTGAGAGTGGACATTTTTGGTCGATGTGTCTCTCAATACTCAATTTCTTCAACCTAAGGGCCTTGAGACATCATCTCCTTAGTTATACCACAAAATGGGGATAACATCTAGCTCCTACTTGGGGACATGTGATCATCGTACAATGCATGAGAACCACAACATATCCTAGTATACCTTTGCCTACAATGAAAAAAAAAACTATAAACTCTAGGGTGGTTCTATCACCCCTCGTCCATATATATCGAAATAGAAAATGAAACTAATCTAGAAAATAAAATTTTAGCATTTTTCTCAAAAATTTATAAAGTAATCATGAAATCAATATGCAAGTTGAGAAAAATGAAATATGAAATCCATATAAACTAACATGAGAAATTAATATGCAAGTGCAGGGAAATAAACATGACCTTCCTACTTACTTGAGGCCTTGGGGCGTTGAATATAATGTGATAGGTGATGTTAGGTGAATTCATACAACCAGTGCAACCAATTGATCATCTCATCAAAGTATCTCAACTTGTGCTTAACTATGTAAAACAACAAAGATAATTCAAGCACATAATGATCATGAGAATAAATAGATATATAATCAATCTTGAAATGAAATTAAGAGAGATGGGTGGGAGGGAGGAAGTCCCGCTAGAAAGAGAAATCATCATCGTGATCATGTTGCCTAAAAGTGTAGCCACAAGCCTGATCAATCCATATTTGAAGAGGGCTACCATATGTAGATGATTTCTCATATTCATCTATGTTCGTATGATCACTAATTCATGAAGACTAAGAAGATATGAGAGATCCTAAGAAGACCTCGTTATTTCCCTGAGAAGAAAAACGTGGCTTCCTCATCTTTGAATCCTTGTATAAATCCCAATATGAAAATATTTTTTCTTTGTAGAGTAAGCCTTTGATTTCTCTAGGATGTACACATCCTCATGTTCATCTGAAATTGAGGATGAAGGTGGCTGAAAATACTCATGGAACGCGTTTGAATCCCCAAAAGGATATTCATCGTTACTATCAAGGGATGGACAGAAATCATCCTGTAAGTGTTGCATTAGGTCATCCTCGAATGGAAAGAACAAATCTATAATCATATCATCATCAGGATACCAAACATATGAATCATATACGCATGAATACCCGTCTTCTGATGAAAACTTAACCCCTTTTGCTGAAGATCCAACCTCAATGTCGTAAATGAGGTCTCCATAAAAAATGAGACAACCATCATCCCATCTACGTCTCCCAGTCTGTATGAAAGTGTCAATGTGCTCATCAACCAAATCCAAGGGTTCTTTCATAAAACCATCAATATGACTGAAAATAATGATCTCTTTGTCTTTTTGTGCAGGAAGGATAGAGGTTAGGGAGGCTTCAATTGGATCTTCAATTGTTTCTTCAAATTCATGTGCAGGAGGAAAGAAAAGCTAGAAAACCTCACCTTCATCAAACGAGAGAAAAGAAAATGATGTCTCAACATGTTGTGATTCGTCAGAATTCTTCTTTCTCTTTATGGACATGCTCCTCCATTTCCTCTTCATCACAAGAGGTTTGATCCTTAATATAGAGTTCTTTGTTTTCCTTTTTTCAAAAGGACCCATCGCATCCAAAGGCTCCTATAATACTTATTCACTTCCAAAGTCATAGAATAAAACATCATCAAGGTCTTCAAAAGGGTCACAACTCATCATGTTTTCTTCTTGATGTCCAGGAGGAACATAGGAATGGATGTATTCATCAAGTCAAAGGGAATATATGAGCACTTTGTCTTCGTCAAATGTATCATTTGGATATTAAACATGAGAAAACACATCGGGATCTTCTTGGTAATTTTCTTCATATATTTTTCCTTCGAACACTTCTTCATCTTCAAGGTCTAGTGCTTCGACAGAGTTTTGAAATAGCTCTTTTATACGATTCACCATTTCCTCAATAGCTTTACATCCTTTTCCATCTGTAAGAGTGACCTCCTTGAGGCATAACAAGTTTTGGATGAGAGTTCATCCTAATATTCCATATTTCCATTCAATTAAAATACATGTCAATGGAGTTTCCAAATGAGATCAAGGCTCATCAAAGGATGGAAAGGGGGAAACAAGGAAATTTGGGTTTAAGGAAGGTGGAGTCGCCAGATAAGCTTCAAGAAGATCTTATAAAGGGTGGAGTCACTAGTAAATCTAGTGAATGGCTTTGGGATAGCTTCCCAAAGTATCATTATGGTTTGGATGAGGATTCAAAATCCTCCCCGATAATGGTGCAAAAATGTTATCACACAAGTTGTAGATTGGTCAAATCCCCACCCAACCAAAAAATTGCAACAACTAAGAGAACACCTACTGACTGTCACCTTAGGTAGGTATTCTCGTCACTTTAGTGATAATGAAAATCACAAGGTTGGAATCTCATGTGAACCTAGAGGGAAATGATATGAAAAGTGGTATGATGGAAGTGTGGCCCATACAATTCTAATTACTATATGGAAGAAGGCTTGAATATGAGTCTTGGGAGTGGTTTAATGTTGCCAATTCCTTAGGTACCTATTGAGAGTGTTTGTACCTTCCCAAGACACACGAAAAAACAACTGTACGCATAATATGTTAGGTGGAAAATAAAGTTAGGATTTTTGTCCCTATTTGAAGAATTCAACAAAAATATATATCAGCTAAAAAATTATTATTAGAGCTACTAAAAATATGTTAAAATTCATGTAAATGATACAAGAGCTTAAGCTAGGTACAACTAGTACAACTCAAGAATGAAAGAGAAAGACTTTAGCATAAATGTAAGGCTATCAGAAAACAAGTTTGAAAAGATATGATTGCAGCCTTATGGGTATAGAAAAAACAAATTACAGTAGAAAAATTATCCACCAAAGCTAGCAAATAATCCACCCAAAAAGTGTGCTCGAACTAGTAGATTATAGGGGGAAATTACTAGCAACTTTTGATGGTCGAAAAGAGATTTATTTGGAAATTTGTTTATCATTTTCAGAAGCCCTAATGTTTTATATTAAAGTTGTAACATCAGCAATAAATACTTGGAGAAACAAAATTCCCTTGTGACCTTATCAATCTTAGGACACATAGAAAATATTTCAACTTAGACGATCTCAATATCTCATTTTTTATGATTACCAATGAAATGATTTATTTCTACAATGCATGAATATTAGTGTCTTTCTATTGGGTAAATGGAGTCTCTTTATTAAACAATTTTTATGAGTCACTTCCTTGTGGTTGTAATACATTTTACTCCCCAAGGAAAACCCTAACCAACAAGGATAACCTAGGAGGGTGTAAGTCCTTTCACTCCTCCTAGTATCCTTTGCACCAAAATTATTTCAAACAATTAAAATGGACTTGGAGGGGGTTTTATTCTCTTATAATCCCCAATAAATAATCAAATTAACCTTACAACCAAGAAAATATAGCAATAAACATGAAGTCCTTACCTAGTTGAAGTATTAACAAGATGAAACCCTAATTCACCAAGCAAATTTCACCATAAAGCAAGAAAAAATCCTTGAAGAGAGCTAGTGAATCATCCATCCATCCAATAGCAAATATAAACCATAAACATAAATTCCCAAGTATGGCATAAATTTCAGCCAAATATCCTTCTCCACATGGGACAACTATTATATCAAATAAGATTCAAATGATCTCTATTTATACAAAATGTCTTAAACATAGTTTCTCCACATAAATTAGGGTAAAAGAAATAATGGCACAACAGCCCTTATTTTTCCCCTTTAAACAATTAATTCATATTTAATTCAAATTTAAATCTTACAAAATGCATAATGAAAACCCTAAGGTGACGTCACTCCTCTAAGGGTGACATTTTGACCCTTTAAGAAAGTCATTGGAGTGAAAGGTTGAGGTCACTGGGGTTCATAAATGCTCCCTATCATGTGATATATACTCCTTAGGTCTCCTCCCACCAAGTCATTCCAAGTTTCAAGTGGCAACTCCATCACCAACCCTAGCCCCTCTATGATGTCAAGTCTCAAGAAAGTGATGTTTTCCCTCTTCAGGAAAAATGTTTAGGTGGTAGGGGATAGGTTAGGTCCTCCATGATTCCATGTAATCCTCCAAATCTATGTCTCTATGATCCGGAATATGGGCCCTTGGAATTCAACCTATGTTATTGAAGCCCCATGGAAGCCCAAGCTAGGCTTGTTCCTCCAAAATTGTCCACCAACTAGGTCCTGCAAAGAAAAATGGACATGCCCTCCACAGATATCAAGTCAAAACATCATGATCAGTAAATCAAATAAATAGAAGAGACATATAAGAAATTACATCCAAACCACCTCATCAGAGTAAACTAATGCTCCAATACCCTATGCAATTTACCAAGTTTGAGTATGGGAGGGTTCATAAAATGACCTATTGGGTGAATCATCCCTCAAGTTTAGGGGAGTTTCTTGAGAGGAACTCCTTCAAAGTCATGTGGGTGATGTGTCATGGATGAAGAGAAAAACATTTTGGCATGGGGTTCATGACATATAAGGGGTTGTAGTGTCTCACTTATGGGTTCCTTTGTAGAAGGTTTGTTGCACCTTCATTTTCAATGCATCATTGTCCAGTCCCATTTATTGCCATTAATTGATTAATGATCCACAAACTTGGGTACTCCCTAGAGTGAAATTGATTATATTGGGGGGAAGCACCACAAGGACACTTGAAGCTATAGGTACACATAGTGTCATATGAAAGGAAAGAAAGGGACACTGTATGAGTGTACAGACATCAACAAGTTGGGATATTTATATTTATGTGTTTTCTTTTGCAGGTATTTGATTTTTTAAGAGAACCATTTCATTTCTCTCAAGACCTCTTTGGGTGGGCATTTGTAAGGTTCATAATCAATATTTTATCTTTTTCCAACCATAAGCCTCTGGGCCTTCAACCCCTTCTTCCCATGAAGTGAGGGACAACCCCTTCTTGGGTCAGTATACCTGAAAAATCCAAAAGGTGAGGAGATGAGGGGATGAAAAAAGGGTGCATTGAAAACGAAGGTGCAACATACCCTCGACAAAGGAACCCATAAGTTAGACACTACAAACCCTTGTATTTCATGAACCCCATGCCTAAAAAAATTTCCTTCATCCATGACACATCACCCTTTTGGCCTTAGAAATCTTAGGACACATTAAAAATATTTCAATTTAGATTATCTCAATATCTCATTTTTTTACAATTACCAATGCAATGATTTATTTCTCCAATGAATGAAGATTATTTTATTTCTATTGGATAAGTGGATTCTCTTGATTAAACAATTTGAAAGATTTACTTCCTTGGGGTTGTAATCCATTTTACTCCCAAAGGAACACCCTAACCAACAAGGAAAGCCTAGGAGGGTGTAATCCCTTTTACTCCTAGTATCCTTTGCACCAAAATTATTTGAAACAATTAAAATGGACTTGGAGGGGGTTGTATGCCATTATAATCCCCAATAAATCATCACATTAACCTTACAACCAAGAAAATATAGAAATACACATGAATTCCTTACCTAGTTGAAGCATTAACAAGATGAAACCCTAATTCACCAAGAAACTTTCACCATAAAGAAAGAAACAATCCTCCAAGAGAACTAGTGCATCATCCATCCATCCAATAGAAAACATAAATCATCACAAGATAATGTAACCAAGAGAGATAGAGAGAAATGCCCAATTATGGAGCAAATTTCAGCCAAATATCCTTCTCCACATGGGAGAGCTATGATATCAAATAAGATTCAAATGATCTCTATTTATACAAAATGTTTTAAACATAGTTTGTCCACATAAATTAGGGTAAACAAAAAATAAGGGGACAACAACCCTTGTTTTTCCCCTTTACACAACTAACTCATCTTTAATTCAAATTTAAATCTTAAAAATGCATAATGGAAACCCTAAGATGATGTTACCCCTACAAGGGTTACGTTTTGACCCTTTAAGCAAGTCGTTGGAGTAAAATGGTGAGGTTGTTAGGGATCATAAATCCTCCCTCTCATGTGTTATATCCTCCTCAAGTCTCGTCCCACCAAGTCATTCCATGTGTCAAGTAGCAACTCCATCACCACCAAACCCTATCCCCTCTACAACGTCAAGCCTAAACAAGGTGATGTTTCTCCCTCTTCAGGATAAACATTTCGGTGGTAGGGGATAGGTTAGGTCCTCAATGATTCCATGTAATCCTCCAAAGGAATGTCTCCATGATCCATCATGTGGGCCCTTGGAATACAACCTATGGTCTTGAAGCCCCATGGAAGCCCAAGCTAGGATTGTTCCTCAAAAATTGTCCAACAAATGGGTCCTACAAAGAAAAATGGATATGCCCTCCAAGGATATCAAATAAAAGTATAATGATGATTAAATCAAATCAATAGAAGAGTCATATAAGAAAGTACATCCAAACCACCTCATCAAAGTAAATTCATGCTCAAAGATCCTATGCAATTTACCAAGTTTGAGTATGGGTGGGTTGGCAAAATGACCTATTGGGTGAATCGTCCCTCAAGTTTAGGGGTATTTCCCAAGGGAAATTCCTTCTAAGTAATGTGGTTTATGTTTCATAGATGAAGGGGAAAAATTTTGGGAATGGATTTTGTGACACAAAATGGGTTGTAGTGTCTCACTTATGGGTGCCTTTGTAGAGGGTGTGTTGCACCTTTGTTTTCAATGCATCCTTTTTCCAAGCCCATTTATTGCCATTAATTAATTAATGATCCAAAACCTTGGGTACTCCATAGAGTGACATAGATTAGATTTGTGGGAAACATCACAATGAAACTTTAAGTTAGAGGTACATAGTGTTCCATATGCAAGGAAAGAAAGGGACACCACATGAGTGTACATACCTCAACAATTGGGGATATTTATATTTATGTGTTTTCTTTTGCAAGTCTTTGATTTTTAAGAGAAGTGTTTTATTTCACTCAAGAACTCTTTGGGGGAGCATCTAGAAGGTTCATAATCATGATTTTATCTTTTTACAGCCACAAGCTTCTGTGCCTTCAACCCCTTCTTCCCATGAAGTGAGGGACAACCCCTTCTTGGGTCAGTACACCCGAAAAACACAAATGTCGAGGAGATGAGGGGATGAAGTGTGGAAAGTGAAAAGTATGGTCAAGAATGGCACAATGATTCGTGGCCCACTTTCTAGGGTGCAATTTCAATGGCCAAGGTGAAACAAGGAAAAGATCATAATGTCTAAGAAAATGTCACACAATCAAAAGTCGTAATAGATTTAATAAACTCAAATGCCTAAAATATTTAAATGAAACTCACCATAATACCTGACTTGTACGTCATGGAGAAAGACCCAATTTCTTCTAGAGGCCAGCTGATGTGGTGGATATCGTCATGATCAACCTAGAGCATAGTGGTAAGGTGGGTCTCCATTTGTGCAAGTGGACACTGTTGGTTAAGGTGTCTCTCGGTACTCCATGTCTTCAACCTGAGGACCTCGAGACATCATCTCCTTAGCTATCCCACAAAAAGGGGATAAAAAATTTGTTGGATTTTACTATTTGGTACTAATGATAATATTATTAATATGTATGCATGATACTATTATTTTTTCTAGTTACAGTGCTAGTTCAATTTTTGTGCAACTGACCATGGATTTTGAGTTACCTATTTCTAGGCTAGGATTTATCCCATCTCTTGTATATCCCATGGGGGTTCATCACCACCCACCCCTGGTATATTTCTTATTCAGTGCATCCTCAATGGATTCACCCATAGGCCACCCATCTTCACCACCTCTTCCATTGCATCCATCCAAAGTGGATGCACCCATATGCCACCCACCCCCACCACCATTTCCATCAGTCATCCAATAAGGATTACACAATAGATGTTTCCTCATATCTATTTTTATAGTTGAGTGCTCCACCTGCCAATGACTCTCCATATGCACGAGATATTCATGGTGATATAATATGTTGATGATCAATTTTTATGTATCATGAATGGAATTAATTTCATGCATATTTGTTTAAATTTCATTCTTTGATCCTTGTAACTGACAAAGGGTGGAGTCACTAATATATTAGGGTCATGGACGAGGGTAAAACCCTTACGATTGTCAGTACCATCTGCAGTGTGTTTTCTTATGTTGAAATACAAAGTATCATTTTGTAAGTCTTTTAATTCATTGTGGAAAAAAACGTATAACAATGTTTTTTCTTTATGTATTCTCCAGAGCGATGAACCACACCAAGGCACAAAACCACTCAAGGTTCTTCTATGAGAAACAAAAGAACGATCTATTTCCAGGATGCTCCTCAGGGTGGCGAGAGTGGCAGTGGTCAATGAGTAACCAATGACTAGAATTTTGTATCTAGGCCACCATATGTTTTTGTTTTAGGTTAGGGAATTTATTGTCGTTATGTATATTGGGCACGATGTGCCATATTGTAAAAAATGTACAATTTAGATGATGTTACACACACACACACACACACACACACACACACACACACACACACACACACATTTCATGGAACATTTTTTACGAATCTCTCTGTTTCTTCATTCTACGTTGATGAATGTATGAATTTATTTAATTTGATTAATTATTTTTTTAAGTGTGAAGGAAGTCTATGTAAGTAATAATAATTCATTTTTTCTAAAGTGATTATAAATACTTGTGTTACGCATTAACAAATCTCTTATGGTGGAAAAGATTGCTAAGTGCTAAATCCATACGCAATTAATTATTCTCAAGGACCTAAATTTGAAAAAAGATTGAATCCCCATCCTAGTTAAGACTCGAGGAACCAATAATAAGAATAATATATTCTAACATAATCAAAATAGAAATAAGAAAGTTGAAACCTTGCATTACTCTATCCAAAATTAAGCATGGATAATTATAATGGAAATCACAACATGTTACAAGGGTTTCTTAATACAAAATCAACACATAAAATATAAGTGCATAATAAATACTCACATAAAATTAAAATATACCTCAAATTCTCCATTAATCTTGCCAAAATGTTCTACAATGTAGCCCAAGAGGAGAGCTCCTAAACACCCAAATTCTCCACCCTCTAAAATGGAGAGAGAGAAATCTTCTTTGTAGAGTGAGTCTCTTATCTTATACGATAAAATATTGTTAATTTCTAACTAAATCCATGACAATTCAAATAAATATTATATTAATGAATTAGTTATATCTCTCCTCAATCCATGGTTGACCATGTTACAACATGAATACATTAGACTCTCTAAATCAATTCACCCTCATCCAAATATTGTAGTAGTATGCACCAAATTTTTCTCATGAAGGGGACACACCACTAAAATTACACATCAATACAATTCAAATGCCAAGTGTCCACATGGAATGTTCCCTCCAAGAATGTGCATACATGCAACCACTGCACGTGTGAATTCCAAGATAGCCAACTCCATGGATGAATGTGAAAGATGCCAAGTCGATGGGGCATCCAAAACAAAGTATGTTATCAATGCCTAGTATTGCCTTTCATTTTCTTTGATTTCCTTTCCTTCCTAGACTTGTCTTTCCCTTTGCTTGCCTTGTGTTCCCTTACATTTCCTTTCCTTTCCTTTCCTTGTCTTTCCTTACCTTTCCTTTCCTTTACATTCCATGCCATTCCATACCATTCATTTCCTTGACTTTCCATGCCATGTCATTATATTCCTTTCCATGTCATGTCTTTCATTTCCTTCACTTTCCATGACATGTCATGGAATGGCATGCCTTTCCTTGCTATGCCTTGCCTTTCCATGCCATGTTTTTCCATGCCTTGCCTTGCCTTGCCTTGTCATGTCATGCCTTGCCTTGTTATTCCATGCCATGCCATGCCTTTAATTTCTTAATTTCCTTTCTATACCATGTCATGCCATGCCTTTCCTTGTCATATCATGTCTTTCCTTTCCTTACCTTTCCATGCCATGCCAATCCATGCAATGTCTTTTCATGCCATTCCATGCCATGCCTCATATTTCCATGTCATGCCTCACATTTCAATGTCATGCCTTGTCATTCCTTGCCTTACCATGTCATGCCTTTTCATGCCTTTCCTTGTCTTTCCATGCCATGCCTTTATTTTCCTTTCCATGTCAATCCATGTCTTTTCTTGGCATGCCATGCCATGTTTTTCATTTCCTTGCCTTTCTATGCCTTGCCTTTCCATGGCATACCTTTCCTTGCCTTTACATTTCATGCCTTGCCTTGCCATTCCATTATATGCTTTGCATTTCCTTTCCTTCTGATGCCATGCCTTGCCCTTCCAAGCATTTATTGCCTTTCCATGCCTTATCATGCCTTTCCTTGTCTTTCTGTGCCATGCCTTTTTGTTTACATGCCTTTCCTTCACGTGCCTTTCCTTGTCATGCCACAACTTTCCTTGCCTTGATGTGCCATGCCATTCCTTGCCTTGCCATGCCATATCATGCCTTGGTCACCTCAACACCATAGTCATTTGGATATCACATTGCTCATATCCATGCATATACATTACAAATTTCATATCATAATCATTATCTTTGTTAATGTTCAATTAAGAAATGTGTGTTTATTTAGATGATGCCTTGCATCTATTATACATTCACAACATAATTTTGAACTAGTATCCACAAACCAAAGTTCCATATTTCAATTTGTATGTTTAAACAAATCACATAACTATGACCATCATAAACATATAATAATAAAAATAATATCATGCAATGCATAAATAGATCCAGATGTATACATACCAAATGTTTGTATGATTCTAACTAAACTAAACAAATAATAAGCAATGAATTTCTAATATAAGTAAAAATCAAAGTTCTAACTTTCTAAGGCCAAAATATAGGTTGTAACTTTTACAAATTTGTAGAACACCACTATGATCTAAAATATACTACTCACTCCTTGCGTGCATTTCCATCTAGCTTCTCATTTTAATCTATGCAACAATAAATATATTTTTCCATAACATTATGAAAGGAAAAATTCAAATAAAAATGTGGATTGCAATGAAACAAGAATCACAAAAAAAGTAACATTTCTCATCTCAAGAAATAAAAAACATTTTTTCTAGGGACATATGACTTAACTTTATATCAAAAATTTCCTTTTCATAGAATGAAGTGTTGTTTCCTTTTCATAGAATGAATTTCCAAGCCATGTCTTTCCCTTCCTTGCCATACCATGCCATGCCTTGTCATACCATTCCATGCCATGTCTTTCCTTTCCTTGTCATGTCATGCCTTTCCTTGCCATGCCATACCATCCCATGCCTTGCCTTGCCATTCCATGACTTTCCATGACTTGTCTTGGAATGTCATGTCATTCCATGCCATGCCTTTCCTTTCCATTCCATGCCTTGTCTTTCCTTCACTTGTCATGTCATGCCATTTGATGCCTTTCCTTTGCATGCCATGTTATGCAATGCTTTTCATTTCCTTGTCTTGTCATGCCATGCCATACCATGCCTTTCCTTTCCATGTCATGCATTTCCTTTTCTTTCCATGCCTTGCCTTGCCTTGCATTTCCTTGTCATTCCATGCCATTCCATGCTATGCATTTCCTTTCCATGCCATGAAATTTTTTTACTTTCCATGTTATGTCATGTCATGCCTTGTCTTTCCATGCCTTGCCTTGACATACCATGCCATGCCTTGCCTTTCTATGTCATGTCATGCCATGCCATGCCTTGCCTTTCCATGTCATTCCATGCCTTGTCTTCCCATGCCTTTTCATGACATTCCATGACATGCATTGCCTTTACATGCCATGTCATTCCTTTCCTTTCCATGCCATCCCATGAATTTCATTTATTTTCCTTGCTATTCCATGAAATGCCATGCCATACCTTGCCTTTCCATGCCATTCCATGCCATGCCTTGTCATGAATTGTCTTTCCTTGCCATGCCATGCCTTTTCATGTCATTTCATGCCTTGCATTTCCTTGTCTTGACATGCCATGTTATGCCCTACATTTCCTTTCCTTGACATGTCATGTCTTTCCTTGCCAACACATGCCTTGCCTTTCCATGGCATGCCTTGCCTTGCCTTGCCATGCCATGCCATACCTTTCCTTGTCATGACACGCCTTTCCTTTCCTTGAATTTCCATGCCATGTCTTTCCTTCCTTTCCTTGAATTTCCATGCCATGTCTTACCTTGACTTTTCATGCCATGTCTTGCATTGCCTTGCCATTCCTTGGCTAACCACAATTCATCTAAAAGATACATTCATTATGATATTCATACATCTAATTATTTGTAACAATATAATTATTTTCATCATTATAGAGAATTTCTTGTCCTTTGAGTTACCAAAGTCAATTAACTTCTAATGAATTTGTTTTCAAGTTAATTTAATAAGAAAACATTGGAATTAATGTATCATACATTTTTTTGTTCTTAATAAAAATAATGCTTGTAATAAATGAACAAGTTTAATACCTAAAAATTACAATCAAAGGATTCATTAAGCACATAATTCTACAACTTGTTATCCCATCTATCTTAGATAAAAATACTTGCATGATAATTTCAATGTCATAACATAAGCTCTCTTTATTCATATAACTTAGGTCTTCATAGTTGTGAAAAATGAATTATTATAATTGACAAGATTTACATAGAAAGAGATGTCACTAAATAGGTTTATGTTCCATCCTTATGGTGTAGTCTAATTATACTATTGATCCATATTTTCTTTTCAATTGCATGAAAAAAAACATAGCTTTAAGGCCTTATTTAAAATCAAAGAAATAAAAAATAATCTTTCAACTCAATAATTCTTTTAATAAGATATAGTATGTAGACCTAGACCTAGACCTAGACATTGCCTTGTCTTTCCATGTCTAGATTTTCTCATTCTTGTAATGTCTTTCCTTGGATTTCCTTGCCTTTCCTTGCCTTTCCTTACATTGCCTTGCCTTGCATTTCCTTAACTAGACCTAAACCTATACCTAGAAATTTCCTTTCCTTGTCATGCCTTGTCTTGCCATGGTCTAGATCATGGTCTAGTTCATGATCTATGTCATGGTATAGGTCATGGTAATGGTGTAGTTATAGGTCTTATTCTAGGTCTAGGTCTCAGTCTAGGTCATGGTTTAGGTTTAGGTCTAGGTCTATGTCATGGTCATGTTTTAGGTCTAGGTCTATTGCCAACATGTCCTTGAATGTCTTGAGGAGGCGAGTTGAAACTCATGATAAAAATCAAACCACGATAAAACTCAAATCGGGACTAGGATAAACAAATTGTCAATTCCATTGGATCTCAGGCACCGAGTTTAAGCTAGTGGGGCTCCTCCACTTTCATTCCTTTGCCTGGAAAATCATTTTTTGGAGGATCTATGGGAATAGGGTTTTTCTCAATGAGACAGAGTTAAATTTCTAAAAAAAAGGTTGATTTTCAAGAACAATGTGTCGGGTGATTGTTGGTAGCGTGGTCACATGGGCCTTGGAAAAAAATATGTGTGGGAGCTTACAGAACTCCGTTATGCTGCTGATATTAGATTTTATGCCATCAAACCAAATTGCTAACATGTCCCTGAATCGATTGAGGAGGCAAGTTTCAACTTGCCATAAAACTCAAACTAAGACTCAGATGGATGAATTGTCAGTTGCACTAGATCTGGGGCACTGGGTTTTAGCTATTAGGGCCCATCCAATATCATTCCATTTCCTAGAAAAACGTTTGATGGAGGATATTCGAGATTAGGTTTTTTCTCAATGAGGCATAGTGAAATTTCTAAAAAAGAGGTTGATTTTCAAGAACACGATGTCAGGTTATTGTGGGTAGTGTGGTCACATGGGCCTTGGACAAAAATACATGTGGGAGATTACAAAACTATGTTATGCTACTCGGTTTGGATTTTTTTCCCGTGGACCAAATTGCCAGCATGTCCCTAATGGCTTGAGGAGGTAAGTTGCAACTCATGATAAAAATTGAGTCGAGACTCGAAGGGAAGAACCATCGGTTGCATTGGATCTAGGGCATCGGGTTTCATCTAGTGGGGCCCTTATGTTGCTATTTCATTGTTGGAAAAAGTGTTTGATGGAGGATCTCTGGTACTAGGGTTTTGTTCAATGAGGCATAGTGAAATATCTAAACAAGTGGTCGATTTT
The DNA here is from genome assembly GCA_009831015.1 of Picea engelmannii. Lineage (NCBI taxonomy): Eukaryota > Viridiplantae > Streptophyta > Pinopsida > Pinales > Pinaceae > Picea > Picea engelmannii. The sequence goes on from ML778292.1 coordinate 395,594, forward strand.
CAAGAACACTATGTCCGATGATTGTTGGTAGCATGGTCATGTGGGCCTTGGCCTAATAGATATGCAGGAGCTTATGGAACTTTTTTATGCTACTCAATTTGTATTTTATGCCCCTAGACCAAATTGCCAACATGTCTATAAATGGCTTGAAGAGGAAAGTTTCAACTCGCGATAAAACTCAAATTGAGACTCATATAGATGAACCGTCAGTTGCATTGGATCGAGGGAATTGGGTTTAAGATAATGGGGACCCTCCACTTTCATTCCTTTTTCTAAAAAATCATTTGTTGGAGGATCTAGAGGAATAGGTTTTTTCTCAATGAGACATAGTGCAATTTCTAAACAAGAGGTTGATTTTAAAGAACATTATTTCAGGAGATTGTTGGTAGTGTGTTCATGCGGATATTGGAAAAAATTATTTGCAGGAGCTTAAGGAACTCTTTTATGCTGCTCAAATTGGATTTTATGCCATCGAACAAAATTTCCAACATGTCCCTGAATGGCTTGAGGAGGCAATTTGTAACTCGCGATAAAACTAAAACCAAGACTCGAATGGATAAACTGTTGGTTTCACTAGATCTGGGGCACTGTGTTTTAGCTAGTGGGGCCCCTCCACTTTCATTATGTTTCTTGAAAAAGAATTTGATGGAGGATCTTCGAGACTAGTGTTTTACTCAATGAGGCATGGTGCAATTTATGAACAAGAGGTCAATTTTAAAGAACACTATGTCGGGTGATTGTGGCTAGCATGGCCACATGGGCCTTGTCCAAACAAACATGTGGGAGCTTATGGAACTTGTTTATGCTTCTCGGTTTGGATTGTATGCCCCCTCACCAAATTGTCGACATGTTCCTAAATGGCTTGAGGAGGTGAATTTCAACTCATGATAGAACTCAAAATGGGACTCACATGGATGAATCACCAGTTTCATTGGATCTAGGGCATCGAATTCCATCTATTGAGGCCCCTTCACTATCATTTCGTTGCTCGAAAAAGCATTTGATGGAGGATCTATGAGACTAGGGTTTTTCTCAATAAAGCATAGTGCAATTTCTAAACAAGAGGCTGAATTTCAAGAACATTGTGATGGGAGATTGTGGGTAGCATGGTCACATGGTTCTTGGCCAAAAAGACACGCGGGAGCTTATGAAACTTCATTATGTTTCTTGGTTTCGATTTTATGCCCCATGACCAAATTTCCAACATGTCCCTAAATGGCTTAGGGGGGGAAGTTGCAACTCATGATAAAAATAAAACATTGATTCGGATGGATGAACCATTAGTTGCATTAGATCCAAGGAATCGGGTTTCCACTAGTAGGAACCATTTTGTTTCATTATGTTTCCCGAAAAAGATTGTGATCGAGGATCTCCAAGACTAGTGTTTTGCTCGATGAGGCATAGAGCAATTTCATAACAAGAGGTCGATTTTCAATAACATTGTGTCGACCGACTATGGGTAGCGTGGTCATGTGGGTCTTGGACAAAAATGTGTGAGGGATCTTATGGAACTCTATAATGTTTCTTAGTTTCGATTTTATGCCCCTAGAACAAATTGCCAACATCTCCCTGAATGACTTGAGGAGGCAAGTTGTAACTTGTGATAAACCTCAAAGAAGGACTTGGATGGAAGAACCATTATTTTCACTGGATCCGGAATACTGGGTTTTAGCTAGTGGAGCCCCTCTATTTTCATTTTGTTTCCCAAAAAATTGTTTGTTGGAGGATCTCCGGAACTAGGGTTTTGCTTAATGAGGCATAGTACAATTTCTAAACAACAGCTCGATTTTCAAGAACATTGTGTCAAGTGATTGTGGGTAGTGTGGTTGTGTGGTCCTTGGAAAAATATATCTGTGGGTGCTTATGAAACTTCGTTATGATGCCTGGTTTGGATTTTATGCCCCCGAACTAAATTTATAACATGCCCATGAATGGCTTGAGAAGGCAAGTTGCAACTCATGATAAAACTCAAACCAAGACTCAGATGGATAAACCATTGGTTGCATTGGATTCAGGGCACCAAGTTTTATCTAGTGGGGCCTCTATACTACCATTCCATTTCCTAGAAAATAATTGTTGGACAACTGAGAGGGGGGGGGGTGAATCAGTTGTACCTGAGCTTAAACAATTATGCTTCTTTTAAACTCTTTGCTGAAACACTAAATGATGATCACAATAATGCAAGGAAATAAACAATGGCACATTCAGCATCAGTCACATATATGAGAAACACAGAGACAGATATTTCCTGAGGAAACCCATACTTGGTAAAAACCTCTTTTTCTTTATATGATAAGTAATAGTTACATTCTTTACATTATCATACATATGAGCACCAACTCATAATGAGGCTACAAACTCTGTTTTGCAAGCTGCAACTTGTTGAGAGCACCAACTCTCTGTTTTCTCTAGCACCCACTAGAAGGAAGCACCAACTCCCTGGTTTCTCTAGCACCAACTCCCTGAGTGTTTCCAGCACCAACTGGATGGAAGCACCAACTTCCAATCATACAGGAACCAACCTGTATAACAGAGAACAAGAGTTCTGCCTTGCACCACCCTGCCACCCTGGTTTCTCTGGCTGCAACCAGATGGAAGCTACAACTCCCTGTGTTCAAGAACCCACTTGAACCTCTGAGGACAACAGTCCTCCCGAGCACCTCCCAACCTGCCTAGAATATTAATCTTTGATACTGAAACTCATTACAGCGAAATAAATTTATTCAATGGCTTACCAGCCTTGTCACTGTTTTGTTACACTGCTCTGCCCTGTCTACATCAATGTCTTCTGCACACACCTTGCACTTTCTGTTCTTCTCCATTTATACTCTCTGCACCATGTCCCTTCAATGCAACCTTCCTTTGTTGTGTATTTCTACTCCTGTGCTCTGCCTCCTTGCTCACACTTCAATCCTTCTACACAGCGACCACAACAACTCCAACAGCAATGGAAACAACAACCCTTCTCTTCTCTGTACCGTGTATATATAGCTTATGTGCATCTTGTGTATGTAATATTCACCATTCTTCTGCATGCTCACACCGTGCCAATATCCTCCACCTCTCGAGTGCTCTTCCCAATCATCATGGTAACTCTTCAGCTTCTCTAGCGATTTTCCCACACGTTCAACATCATTGGGTGTTATGCTGAGATTCCTCAGCCTCTCTGGCAGTTGAGACTCTTCGTCTTCTCTGTGATAGTCGAGCTCACCTTCTCTGTTTCAGTTACAGCCTCAATCCCATCCATCTGTCAATCGCCTCCACGAGTCGTCTTAATTCCATTGGCAGATTCCATGTGACTCTTATGCTCCTCTAGAAATCACACCAAAGTCTCTTCACATCCTCTAGTAGAAACCATCAATGGTTACTAGCAATTACACTGTTAGGATCAACATTAGCCCTCTGATCGTGCTCATTTTCACCTCCATCGTTGGATTAACTCTGATGAGTTCTTGCGTTATTTACCCGTTTCGCACTTTCGCAATTCAAAGATTTTGCGATGAGATATATTGAGTCTCCATGTCAAGAGCTCCGAAAAGGGGTTTGGATGCTCTAGCTCCCTCCTCTACATGACCACAGGCGGTGACCACAGGCTGCACTAAAAGGCGCTGTGAACTTCTGATCTTCATCAACCTTGATTGACGGTCTGCGATCTCGATGAATCAACGGTCCAGATCTCATCGTGAATTTGCATCTCGCTATTCCTTAGATGGAGATTCTCGTCACTCCAAGTCGTGATAGTCGAAGCTTCGAGATGGAGCTCAAATCAACGATCCACGTTCTTGGTAATCCGACGGTCCTGATATTTTCATGATCTTGCATCTCGTTATTCCTTAGGTGGAGGTTCTCGTCACTCCAAGTTGCGATAGGCGAAACTCTGAGATGGAGCTAGATCAACGGTCCAAAATCTTGGTGTATTAACGGTCCAGATCTCTTCGTGAATTCGCATCTCGCAGATCCTGTGATGAAGGGTCTCATCACTCCAAGTCATGATAGTCGAGACTCCAAGATGGAGTCGGATCAACGATCAATATCAAACCTTTATATGACGGCTAAGATCAAACCTTTATCTGATGGCTAAGATCAAACCCCGTTCCTTTGACTTTCCAGTCAGTGACATGACAATATTTCGCCACGTGTCAAATTGATCCAACAGACCACGACTGTCATATCTACCTTGCAACTTCACCATATCTAACGGCTATTGGTCCTTCATACTTTCCCCAGATCCTACCGCCCAGATCTTCTCGCGATTTCACCACTTCGCCGTGTGAGTTCTTGACACCTTCAAGTCCCGATCTACGAAACTCCGATAAGGAGTTAAATCAACGGTCCAGATTCATTCTCAATTCAATGGCTGCGATTGAATCGCAATATCACATATTGCGATTTCAGAAGTCTCGTTGCATTTCTCTTCCTTTTGATATACGATCCCCGAAACTCCGTGAGAGGTCAGATCAACAGTCCAAATCATTTCTGGATCTGAAGGTCCAGATTCAATCGCGATTTCGCATATCGTGAAATCGAGATTCTTGTTGCATTGTGTTCTTTCCCTTTTGAATTCGCGATCCCCAAAACTCTGCTAACGTCACACGTGGATTGACACGTGTTGAATACTGCCACATGTCACTCTGATTCGTGACTTACATGTGCCTGAAGTGTTGAATCAGCCTGACACCTGTCATTACCTGGTTGTGCCACGTGTCCCTAGCTGACGTGGTCTACTATCATGAGTTGGGTCGACGGTCTAGATCACATCTTGATCTGACGGTTCATGTTCAGTCGGGATTTCACACATCACAATTTCGGGGTTTCTGTTGCATTGTTTCTTTGACATTTCCAAAACACGATCCTCGAAACTCTGATGCGCTCTTTACACACTAGCTCTCCTGGCTAGGCTCCTGGCCTATAGGATTGTTATCCCCATGACCGCAGCCAAACCTCCTTTCACTTTAAAGACCGTGCAGGTTCTCCTCGATCCAACGGTGGTCGGACCCTGCACTCGGATCTGACAGTTGAGACCTGTCCTCCTCTTTAGTGCACTCTTCTTGTCTATATTCAGATATGATGGCCCTCGTTCTGTCGGGATTTCACCTTGGATTTTCCCGATGGTAAACCTCGTGCAGCTCTTGTCCGATCTGACGGCTGACAGGATTTCTGAATGAGATCCAACGACTGTGGATCTCTGTCTTCCTTCTCTTCTGCAAACTCCTGTATCTTGAGATTTTCTGCATGCGTGCTCCTCGATGTTGTTCCTCCTGAGCTTTCACTTCCAAATCCCTAAGGGATTCTTGGACTTCTGCACCTCTGAAGAGTCTTCACATGCACACTCTGATCCTACCATCTTCACTATTGTACTTAAGCCATCATCACTACTGTACTTGCCATCAATGACAAGTCTACGCTGCCTGTAAAGCATGCCAACAATCCTTTGTACATTCTTCCTGTACCCATGCCATCTTCATTGTTGCACTTGCCATCAATGACAAGCATATGTTACCTGTTAAACATTTTCCAACAATATCCCCCTTTGGCATTGATGGCAACAAAGGAACCCAGATTCTTTTCTCCCCCTTTGACATCAATGTCAAAGAGAACATTCTCCCCCTGAGTTGTTGTTGTATTTTAGGAGGTATCAGATATTAAACCAATGAAAAACCCCCCTGACGAGATGAACTCTCTCATTTGAGGCCTACAGAATATTTGTATCTAATCCAGAGTCTTCTCTTTCTAATTCTTGGACCTGTTCATCTTAAACTTCCGTTATATCCTCTGTGGAAAATTCAAAATTGCTCACCTCTCTTACTCGGACTCCTTTATCAATCTTCTCATGAATGGATGACTACCCCTGTCACTGTTATCTCTCTGCTTCTAACTATTTTCCCCCTTTGTTCCTAAAAGGTTAACTTTCCTTGACAAGATCTTTCCTCTTGTTGTCTCTACAGGAACACTATGCAATTGTAACTTGTACCTTTTAAATAGCCCTTGGATCTCCCCATTGAATCTCATCGATCTCTA
>ML778292.1:404315-418704 GCA_009831015.1 Picea engelmannii
ATGATAAGTAATAGTTACATTCTTTACATTATCATACATATGAGCACCAACTCATAATGAGGCTACGACCTCTGTTTTGCAAGCTACAACTTGCTGAGAGCACCAACTCTCTGTTTTCTCTAGCACCCACTAGAAGGAAGCACCAACTCCCTGGTTTCTCTAGCACCAACTAGAAGGAAGCACCAACTCCCTGACTGTTTCCAACACCAATTGGATGGAAGCACCAACTTCCAATCATACAGGCACCAACCTGTATAACAGAGAACAAGAGTTCTCCCTTGCACCACCCTGCCACCCTGGTTTCTCTGGCTGCAACCAGATGGAAGCTACAACTCCCTGTGTTCAAGTACCCACTTGAACCTCTGAGGACAACAGTCCTCCCGAGCACCTCCCAACCTCCCTAGAATATTAATCTTTGATACTGAAACTCATTACAGCGAAATAAATTTATTCAATGGCTTACCAGCCTTGTCGTTGTTCTGTTACACTGCTCTGCCCTGTCTGCATCAGTGTCTTCTGCACACACCTTGCACTTTCTGTTCTTCTCCATTTATACTCTCTAGACCATGTCCCTTCAATGCAACCTTCCTCTGCTGTGTATTTCTACTCCTGCGCTCTGCCTCCTTGCTCACACTTCAATCCTTCTACACAGCGACCACAACAACTCCAACAGCAATGGCAACAACAACCCTTCTCTTCTCTGTACATTGTATATATAGCTTCTGTGCATCTTGTGTATGAAATATTCACCATTCTTCTGCATGCTCACACCGCGCTAATATCCTCCACCTCTCGAGTGCTCTGCCCGATCATCATGGTAACTCTTCAGCTTCTCTGACAGTTTTCCCACGCGTTCAGTATCACTCGGTGTTATGTTGAGATTCCTCAGCCTCTCTAGCAGTTGAGACTCTTCGTCTTCTCTATGACAGTCGAGCTCACCTTCTCTGTTTCAGTTACAGCCTCAATCCCATCCATCTGTCAATTGCCTCCACAAGTCGTCTTCATTCCACTCGCAGATTCCATGTGACTCTTCTGCTCCTCTGGAAATCACACCGAAGTCTCTTCACATCCTCTGGTAGAAACCATCAATGGTTACTAGCAGTTACACTGTGAGGATCAACATTATCCCTCTGATCATGCTCATTTTCACCTCCATCATTGTATTAACTCTGATGGGTTCTTGCATTATTTACCCATTTCGCACTTTCGCAATTCGGAGATTCTGCGATGAGATATCTTGAGTCTCCATGTCACGAGCTCCGAAAAGGAGTTTGGATGCTCTAGCTCCCTCCTCTACATGACCACAGGTGGTGACCATAGGCTGCGCTAAAAGGCGCTGCGAAATTCTGATCTTCATCGACCTTGATCGACGGTCTGTGATCTCGATGAATCAATGGTCCAGATCTCATCGCGAATTCACATCTCGTTGTTCCTTAGATGGAGATTCTCATCACGATAAGCAAAGCTCTGAGATGGAGATCAGATCAACGATCCACGTTCTTGGTAATCCGACGGTCCTGATCTTTTCGTGATCTCGCATCTCGTTATTCCTTAGGTGGAGTTTCTCATCACTCCAAGTTGTGATAGGCGAAACTCCGAGATGGAGTTGGATCAACGGTCCATAATCTTGGTGTATTGACAGTCCAAATCTCTTCGTGGATTCGCATCTCGCAGTTCCTATGATTAAGGGTCTCATCACTCCAAGTCACGATAGTCGAGACTCTGAGATGGAGTCGGATCAATGGTCAAGATCAAACCTTGATCTGACAGCTAAGATCAAACCTCGATCTGATGGCTAAGATCAAACCCCGTTCCTTTGACTTTTCAGTGAGCGACATGATGATCTTTTGCCACGTGTCCTCTTGATCCAACGGACCACGACTATCATATCTGCCTTGCAGATTCACCATATCTAAAGGCTATTGGTCCTTCATACTTTGCCCAGATCATACGGCCCAGATCTTCTCACGATTTCGCCACTTCGTCGTGTGAGTTCATGACACCTTCAAGTCCCGATCTACGAAACTCTGATAAGGAGTTAAATCAGCGGTCCAGATTCATTCTCGATTCAATGGCTGCGATTGAATCGCAATATCGCATATTGCAATTTCAAAAGTCTCATTGCATTTCTTTTCCTTTTGATATCGCGATCCCCGAAACTCCGTGAGAGGTCAGATCAATGGTCCAGATCATTTCTGGATCTGACGGTCCAGATTCAATCGCGATTTCACATATCGTGAAATCAGGATTCTTGTTGCATTGTGTTCTTTCCCTTTTGAATTCGCGATCCCCGAAACTCTGCTGACGTCACACGTGGATTGACAAGTGTTGAATACTGCCACGTGTCACTCTGATTCGTGACTTACATGTGCCTGAAGTGTTGAATCAACCTGACACCTATCATTACCTGGTTGTGCCACGTGTCCCTAACTGACATGGTCTGTTGTCATGAGTTGGGTCGACGGTCTAGATCACATCTTGATCTGACGATTTAGGTTCAGTCGGGATTTCACACATCGCAATTTTGGGGTTTCTGTTGCATTGTTTCTTTGACATTTCCAAAATGCGATCCTCGAAACTCTGATACGCTCTTTACACACTAGCTCTCCTGGCTAGGCTCCTGGCCCATATGACCGTTATCCCCATGACTGCAGCCAAACCTCCTTGCACTTTAATGACCGTGCTGGTTCTCCTCGATCCAATGGTGGTCGGACCCTGCACTTGGATCTAACGGCTGAGACCTGTCCTCCTCTTTAGCGCGCTCTTCTTGTCTATATTCAGATCTGATGGCCCTCGTTCTGTTGGGATTTCACCTTGGCTTTTCCCGATGGTAAACCTCGTGCAGCTCCTGTCCGATCTGACAGATGACGGGATTTCTGAATGAGATCCAATGGTTGTGGATCTTTGTCTTCCTTCTCTTCTGCGAACTCCTGTATCTTGAGCTTTGTTGTGCGCGTGCTCCTCCTTAGCTTTCACTTCCAAATCACCAAGGGATTCTTGGACTTCTGCACCTCTGCAGAGTCTTCACATGCACACTCTGATCCTGCCATCTTCACTTTTTTACTTAAGCCATCATCACTACTGTACTTGCCATCAATGACAAGTCTATGCTGCCTGTAAAACATGCCAACAATCCTGTGTACATTCTTCCTGTACCCATGCCATCTTCATTGCTGTACTTGCCATCAATGACAAGCATATGTTACCTGTTAAACATTTTCCAACAATAACTTATTGGAGTATCTCCATAACTCAGGTCTTACTCAATGCTTATTACATGTGTTTGACAATTTAACACCTTGTAAGGTTACACATGTCATGGCATGGAAAGACATGACATTGCAAGGCATGGAATGGAAAGGTAAGGGAAGGCATATCATGGCATGGAATGGAAAGTCAAGGCATGGCTTTACATGGAATGCAAATAAATGGAAAGGCATGGCATGGGAAGGCAAGACATGGCATGGAAAGGCAAGGCATGGCATGGGAAGGCAAGGCATGGCATGGAAAGGCAAGGCATGGCATGGCATAACAAGGAAAGGCATGGCATGTAAAGGAAAGGAAAAACATGGTATGGGAAGGAGATATGTGACATGGCATAGCATGGAAAGGAAAGGAAACAAAAGGTATAACATGACATGGAATGAAAAAGAAAGGCATGGAAAGTGAAGGAAACACATGACATGGCATGGAAAGGCAAGGCATGGCATGATATGGAATGACATGGCAAGGAAATTCATGGCAAGGCATGGCATGGAAAGGCATGTAATGGCATGGAATGGAAAGGAATGGTAAGGCATGGCATGGAATGGAAAGTAAAGGCATGACATGGCATGGAATGGAATAGCAAGGAAAGGCATGGCTTGGAAAGGAAAGGAAAGACATGGCATGGAAAGGCAAGGCATGGCATTATGAGTTGAAAATCATGATAAAAATCAAAGAAGGACTCTGATCGATAACCCATCAATTGAATTGGATACAAGGAACCAATTTCTATCTATTGAGGCCCCTCCACTGTCATTCTGTTTCCCAAAAACGTGTTTGTTGGAGGATCTCTGGAACTAGGTTTTTTCTCATTGAGGCATAATGCAATTTTTGAACAAGTGGTCGATTTTCAAGAACACTGTGTTAGGAGATTGTGGGTAGTGTGTTCATGTGGGCCTTGGATAAAAAAATGTGTGGGCGCTTACAAAACTCTTCTATGCTACTCTTTTTTTATTTTATGTGCTCGGACCAAATTTCCAATGTGTCCCTAAATAGCTTGAGGAGGCAAGTTTCAACTTGTGATAAAACTCAAAGAAGGAATCAGATGGACGAATCATCAGTTGCATTGGATCTGGGGAACCAATTTTTATCTAGTGGGGGCCCTCAACTATCATTATTTTTCTCGAAAAATCATTTATTAGAGGATCTCCGGAACTAGGGTTTTACTCAGTGCTTATTACATATGTTTGACAATTTAAGACCTTGTAAGGCTAGACATGGTATGACATGGAAGAGATTGACATGGTAAGGAAAGGGAAGGTATAGCATGGCATGAAATGGTAGGGAAAGGCATGGAAAGGCATGGAATGGTATGGCAAGGTAAGGAAAGTCATAGAATGTCAAGGCAAGGCATGGATTGGAAAGGCAAGAAAAGACAATCCATGGCAATGAAAGGAAAGGCATTTCATGAAAAGGAGAGGAATGGGATGGCATGGCGTGGAAAGGAAAGGAAAGACGATGTAAGGAATGACAGGGCATGGAATGGAAAGGAAAGGCATTTCATGGAAAGACATGGAATGGAAAGACATGGCATGACAAGGAATGGCATGGCATGTAAATTAAAGGAAAGGAAAGACATGACATGACAAGGCATGTAATGGAAAGGAAAGGAATGTCATGGCATGGCATGGCATGGCATGGAATGGAAAGGAAAGGAATGGCATGGCATGGAAAGGAAAGGAAAGGAATCACATGACATGACATGGAAAGGCAAGGAAATGCAAGGCATGGCATGGAATAGAATGTAAAGGCAAGGCATGGCATAGAAAAGTATGGCATGGAGTGGCATGGAAAGTTAAGGAAAGGAAAGGCATGGCATGAAAAGACAAGGAATGGCATGGAATGAAAAGGAAATCCATGGCGTGGCATGTCAAGTAAAGGAAAGGTAAGGAAAGACAAGGCAATGCAAGGAAAGGTAAGGGAACACAAGGCAAGGAAAAGGCAAGGCAAGTCTAGGAAAGCAAGGCAATCAAAGACAAGGAAAGGAAAATCTAGGCATTGATCACATACATTTTTGTGGACTCCCCATCAACTTGGAATCTTGCACATTCATACATGGAGTTGGCTACCTTGGAATTCACACATGTGGATTGGTTGCATGCATGCACATTCTTGAAGGGAACATTTCATGTGAACATTTGGAATTTGAGTTGGCATGGCAAGGCATGGAATGGCATAACAAGGAAAGGCATGGAATGGCCTGACATGGCATATCAAGGAAATGAATGGCATGGCATGGAATATAATAGTAAGGAAAGGCATGGCATGGAATGGTAAACAAATGCATGGAAAGGCATGGAATGTCAAGGCAAGGAAAGGTATGGCATGGTGTGACATGGAAAGGAAAGGCATGGCAAGGAAAGGAAAGGCATGGAAAGGAAAGGAAAAACATGGCATGGAATTCCATGGCATGGTAATACAAGTCAAGTAAATGCAAGGCATGACATGGAAAGTCAAGGAAAGGTAATGCAAGGCATGGCATGACAAGTCAAGGCAAGGAAAGGCATGGAAAGACAAGGCATGGCAAGGAAAGGCATGTCATGGCATGACATGGAATGGAAATACAAGGGATGGGAAGGCATGGCATGGAATGGAATTTCAAGGCATGGAAAGGAAAGGCATGGCATGGCATAACAAGGCAAAGCATGGCATGGCATGGCAAGGTATGTCATGGCAATGAAATACAAGAAAATGAATGGAAAGGCATGGCATGTTATGGAAAGAAAAGGAATGGTATGGCATGGCTAATCAAGGAAAGAAAAGGCATGGAATGGAAAGGAAAGAAATGACATGGCAAGTGAAGGAAAGGTATGGCATGGCATGGAAACTGTAGGCAAGGAATGGAAATTCAAGGCATTCCATGGCATGGCATGACATGACATGGAAAGGAAAGGCATGACATAAATGGCATGGAATGGCAAGGTATGGCATGACAATTGAAGGCAATGCATGACATGGAATTGAAAGACAATTCATTCCATGGCATGGCATGCCATAGCAAGGAAATGCATAAATATGATTCATAAAATCAAGCCAGAATTACAATGATTCATAAATATAAAATATTTTTTCAATTATTCCTTTTGAATACCTATAGTAATTCAATTATACCATCACTATCACTTCTAATATTGATGTTATCCATTAATTTCTCATGCTCAAAGTAAGGAAAGAAGTAGCATACCTTTGATGAGTTCTTAGTTGGCATTGTTTGTAGTTGGAGATTTGTACCAACATCCAAGTTCATAAAGTGGTATACTTCTTCACTTAGTTTATAATATTGAAATACATAACCACCTTTCTTTCATGTTATTCCATCCCGTGTCAGATATTCTCCTTTAATAACCATCAACCCAATAAAAAATTCAATTCCTTTGGAGTTTGTTACTGATCACATGAGGGTCTGCTTTCCCTCTAAGAAATGTGTCAACTAATAATTAGTGCCCCATTCATTACGCCTTGGGGAAACCACTCTGTATATATTTCCTGCAAAAAATGGAGTGCCAACATGTGAGTCCACTAAATGACCAAAGAATAAAACATTGATGCTAGTTATTCAAAATTTAATGGAAGGTTTCAACGAACCTGTGGGTACGAGATCTGAAATTCGATCATAATCTATTGAAATATTTTATTGGTTCTCCTCTAACTGGGATAATTACATAGTTATACATTGACCAATGGGGAGTGATACATGATGCCATACATCAACATAGTTTGTTGATTCAAAATCATCCCACTCATTAATACTATATGGACCACATAAGCAAGAGAGTTTCCTCATCCATATTTCAACTATTGCATTTTCTAATGTTCAAATTGAATGGAATAAATGATTTCCCTATATTATTTTGCATTCATACTGTTCTAATTGATCTACACCAACCACCTCCAAAAAATATCTATGTACATGTTATTTACTGTGATTGGTCATCATAGGTTCTTGTTCCCTCTCCCATCACTGAAGAACACCATTCAACAATGGATTTTGCATCTCGAATGAGGAAAGTAGTTGTGAACTTCAATTATTTCCTTCATAACACTCTTTTATGCATGCACCTGCTCCATCATGCTCCCCTTTGTTGGGTATATGTTATATTCTTTGCATGTGTGTGTGTGGGTGTGTCAGGTTCGATAACTGCATCTGACGATCCCTCTAGTAGTGCTCTTTGTGTATGTGCACTAAGCGCTTCCTAGGGGGGTCCTAGGGGGGGGTAGGTATGGCCCCCCTGGTTACGCTCAGCGCCCCAAAATTATTTTTTTTGGGCAGTTTTTGCTATTTTTAGCGGATTTTTCTATTTTTAGTAGTTTTCCAAATTAACCCTGGATTAAGGTATTAGGGTTTTGGTATCTACAAAATACCTAAAAACATTATATATATATATTGTATGGTGAATGGTGAAATTCAATATAATGAATATAAGAAAGGTTTTCTCTATTGAGGGTTTCCGGTATAAATCTCTATGTACTATGTGAATGAGCCATTGATTAATTTTTGTTTTTCTTAAGAATCTATAGGCATTTCTTTACTTTGCAGGTTTAAAACTTACACCCTTTCACGTGCCAAGAATCGAAATAGTTCCAAATGTGTGGTATGTGAACTTCAATTATTTCTTGTGTAACGCTCTTTCTATGCATGAGCTTGTTCCATCATGCTCCCCTTTCTTGTTCGCAGACTCAGAATAGTTTCAAATGTGTGGTACCTTGAGTTTTTTTTGCAACATACAAAACCATTGAAATACATGAGAATTTTTTAATTGACTTGTGTAACCATCTGACTAAATCCAATGTTGATCAATATGCATGTTCTTCTCCTTAAGGTGATTGTAAAAAAACTGAAATAAATGTTGTATGTAGGCTAAGTCATGAAACCAATAATCTCTTATGTAGAAGTGATACTCCTTCAATATAAATTTGTTTTCTTCATTATTATCCGACCCATGCATGTATGTGATATGGACCATTATGTTGACCTTCTTTGAGTGATAATATTGGCTTTGAATTTTATTTTGTGGTTGAAGGGTGTAGTTCTCAGCAAAACAAACCATTGCTAAGACAGTACCAATAGAAAATTCAACTCTGTATATTCTAAAATGTTTGTCCTGCCATTGAGCCATATGGACATGTTGAACATATTGTCGTGTCTTTTCGACGAAGTCCTTCATGAAGTGACATACTCATACCTAGGAAGTCACCAATTTTAACCTTTTTATTTCATTCCCTTCATATGTATCATATGTGACATATTTAAAGCTTTGCAAGGAAACCTCCTTCCTCCCCAAATCATACTCATCACTTACATGGATGCACTTGTTCATTAATGAAATTCCACTGCACTTGGGGCATGTCCCATCTAAGAAATATTTTTGATAAAATGTACAAACCTTTAACCTTGTACACAAGATGTTGTGAATAAATTCTCTAGATGACAATGAAGACAATATAACTAATCATTAATTTTTATATGCCTCAATAGATCTGAAAATATAACTTTATAAATAACCAAGAATAAACCAAACCATTCACCAAAATATTGAACACAAGAATGTAGACAAAACCCTTGAGGTAGGGTAACACCATATATTATTCCTTATGGAAAGAATGCACTCCCAATAAATACTTGCTTGTACAAATACAATATTCTTCACCATCCTCCAATACATTGCTCACACTTCTTTATATAACATTCTCAATCTTATAGGAACATTCTAGAGAAGGAATCTTCTAGAAATCCTATTTATTATATCTAACTATCATAGTGGGAGTTAATTAACACTATAGTGGACCTAGTCCACCTTACAATGAATAACCTCCACTAATAATACATAACCCCATTCCCATTGGGTACCTCCCATGTATTCTACATTCCACCCCCCTTAAACATGTTTCATTCTCAAAACATGAGAAGAGACCATACAATATGACCAACTAATAATTGTAGCCAACTTGTACCAAGTACGACCATCCATCCATCCTAATGGAAGACGAACATGATGTCTAGGTGTTTCTTTTACCCCTTTCTCCGCATCATGTCGGTGTTGCCCTGGGATTGGTTTTCTTGCCTAATGTTTTCCTGTAGTGCTGGTAGGCCTCCATGCACCTCTTAATTAGTTGTCTTTCTAGTTCTCTGTTGGTGCATAAATGTGGTGATGCTCACACCCTTGTCTTGATAACTGTTGTTTCTCGATATGATGTGGATGGAAATACATAACAACTCTAGGAGTTGTTTCTTTGTTCTTCAAATCTGCAGCACATTCTTCCCTTGATTCAATCACCTCCTTAGCTTCTTCATTGTTTCCTTCCTATGACTTTTCTTCATCTCCTTATGTATATTTTGTAGCATCTTCTTTGCTTCCCCCCATAGGCTCGTCTTGCTTACTAAGAAACACATCCTACAATGTGATTTTCTTTTTCTTGTACCAAAGCTTTACAAACTTATTTTGCACATTAATATTAGTTGTACCAACTAATTTCATCCAAGGATATTCCAAAAAAATATCCACATCATCCATATCTATTGCATGAAAATCAGAATGAAACACATATTTATCCATAGTGATTTTCAAATATTTAAAAATATGAACATTTTCTCCCTCAACCTTTGTACTTTGAATATTATTTTCAAGAACTTGCAATTGGTTAACCAACTAAACATTGATAAAAAAAATCATGGCAACTAGTGTTAATGGAAACAATGATATTTTCTTTCTGAAGAAATCCTTGAACTTGTAAGATAGAGTTGTCATATGAAAATAAACCCTTGGTGTAGTCTTTATCCTTAATATCGGCACGATATCACTTGTCCAAAAACAATTTCTCATATTCTTTATCTAAAAGTGCATGAATCTCTTTAGATTAAACTCCATTCCACCATATACTAGCATCATCCCATAAACTCATCTATACCCAAGCTCACCATCGGTTTCCCCACAATAACTTTATAATTTTGATATATTCTTTAATAATAGGACCATCATCTTTTCCATTAAAAACATGTCTATCTTCCATAGCCCAAAAAGAAACTAGGGTATATAAAAATAACTTATTGTGCAAATTGTGTGGCGCTTTTTGGAAAAACCCTGAAAATTTGTCGAATTTAAAACACTGATAAATTTACTTCCCAAACTTTGTTTCGACTGATTTGTTTTTTATTAAATTGGGTATTTTTCTGAGAGGAATTAAAATATCCAAATTGATTCTACAAATTTAGAGAAGAAAATTTCATAATGGAGTTTGAAGTGTGCCACTACCTTTTTTCCCTTTAAAAATATGTAAAAAGAACCAACAATTTCTTCCCTTCTTTGGCCAAAGAAAGAGCTCCGATACCAAATTCTATATACCTCAATAGATATGAAAATATAAATTCTGAAATAACCAAGAATAAACCAAACCATTCACCATAATATTGAACATAAGAATGTAAACAAAACCCTTGAGGTAGGGTACCACCATATATTATTTCCTATCGAAGGAATCCACTCCAAAACAATACTTACTTGTACAAATACAATATTCTTCACCATACTCCAATACATTTCTTACACTTCTTTATATAGCATTCTCTATCTTCTAGGAACATTCTAGAGAAGGAATCATCTATAAAGTCTATTCATTATATCTAACTACAATAGTGAGCCTTATTTAATACTATAGTGGACCTAGTCCACCTTACATTGAATGGCCTCCACTATTAATACATAACCTTATTCCCATTGGGTACCTCTCATATTACCTCCCTAGGTATACTACATTACTGCAAAAGGGTGTTATGCAATATACAAAATATATGTGTGTATGTGTGTGTAATAACCATACTCAATGTGATATCTAGAACAACATGTGTTACAAATTGTTTTTAATTGAACATACCAAGGCTTGTATTTACAGAAAGATATTTGGTCCAAGTTAAGTGAACTATGTATTGTTCTAAATCTCTCATACAATTCTATCTGTGTAATGTCAAAAAAGTGCTTAATATTGGGTTCACGGTCCCTTAACTACTCCAATTAAGTTCATGTCAGAACAAGGTAGCCTACTAGTGAAGGCCCAAAAATATATTGGGCCACCTGTGTTGAGGTTATCTCATCTATTAGAATACTTTCTAAGGGTTTTTATATTTCATTTCATGGGATGAGAGGTTTATTGGAGAAAATGATTTTTTCTTGTGATCTTGCTAACAATTGATTGTGACAAAACACATTGGGATACATTACAATATTTAGAATAATATTTCTTACCAATTCTTTGAAAAACATCCATAAGGTTTCTAATAATATGATGATTGTTTCCTAAACTTTTGACTGTTTTAATGCCTAAAATTCTCCTAACAACTGTCAAACTTCAAAAATTTAACAAAGCCAAAAATAATTGACATTTAGCGGCATCAGATTTTGATTAAAAATATACTTTAATGATTTTATAAGAATGATAAAGAATAGTACTGTTAGGTAACTTACCTTCGAGTGATTCTATACCACTTTCATCCACCTAAATGTGTTTATGAGTTCTTTGTTGCACAATGCTCAATCTAGGTAGGGATTATGAACCCTTATTTTTGAACTCTTGACCTTCGTACTATGGATATAACAACGTTGTGTTCTTTCCCCTTCAATCACTGGAAGATCAATTATGGGAGAATAGTGGACATGCTCATAACTAGTTTATGGAATGTTTGACAGTCCAACAAGAGGTTGCACCACAATAACTTCTTCACCATAATGTTGTGCACCAGTTGCCTATCTAATTTCATCCATTGTATAATTAACTCCAAGAAAATCCTCCATCGCCCGGTCATCCACAACAACTTGTCTTGATGAGATACTAATTGGATTCGTATCTACTGAACTCTTGTGTTTTTCTTGTGGTGATGGAGGAGAAACAACAACAACATTCCCTCTTCTGAAAGCCTATTCTTTGACATATGTAACTTTACCTTTTCTCTTTCTTCTTCTACCTTTTCAATGGGGATTTTTTTCCTCGAGGAATTTCTATCTCAATTCGATCGATTCCCCATATTTAAAGAGAAAAATTGGCTTCCAATCACCCCACCATAATTGTTTTTTGGTATTAGACAAGATGTCAACTAATAATTCTAATTCCAATTGGACAATTTTTTCTTGGTATTACAAATGAAGACACAACTAACAATTCTAATTCCAATTGGACAAATTTATCTTGGTATTACACAAGAAGACACAACTAACAATTCCAATTCCAATTGGATAAATTTGTCTTGGTATTACACAAGAAGACACAACTAACAATTCCATTTCCAATTGGACAAATTTGTCTTGGTATTACACACCAAGACACACCTAACAATTTCAATTGGGAAAATTTTTCTTTCTATTACACAAGAAGACACAACTGACAATTCCAATTGGAAAAATTTGTCTTGCTATTACACAAGAAGACACAACCAACAATTCCAAATCCACTTGGACAAATTTGTCTTCCAATTCTTCCCACAATTGTCTTGCAATATCACAAAATTGTCTATGAATTAAACAACATGACAAAAAGAACAAAAACTTGTATGTTATTTCTATTTTTGCATGCGGATGTCGTGATTTTTTTATTTTTTGAGATAAATAAGGTTGAGGAGTTTTCTTAGGACATAAAACTTCTCAGAAGGAGTCCGCGTGCATTATTATAATGCGTGCACACTAAATCTCATGAGTGTTCTAGGAACTTGCATGCGTTCTTGCTAGGTAGGGATGAGCACCCAACCTCAAGGCTTTCAAGTCACAATGCAAAGGATATAGAATTTATTGTAGACTAAAAATATTTATAAATAAATATGTATAGGGGTTTGGGTACAACTAGGACCTAATGGCTTATGATGGAAAGTGTTTTGAAGTATAGAACAATTGTTAGAGCACCAAGATGTGGGTGCAAGGGTTGTGGGGCCTTTAACAAGAGGTATAGGCATAATGCACTTAGAGATTAAGTCTGCAGGGGGTTAAGTGTTGAGTATAGGTTATGCCTAGTCTTATATGGAGCTAGGGGAGTCTAGATCATGGTCTAGGTCATGGTAATGTTCATGGTCATGGTATAGGTCTAGGTCATTGTCTAGGTATAGCTCTAGCTATATGTTGTGGTCTAGGTCATGGTATAGGTCTAGCTCTAGGTCTATGTCATGGTCTACATCTTGGTCATCGTATAGGTCTAGGTCATGGTCTGGGTCATGGTCTAGGTATTTCCATGTCTAGGTCTTTCTATGTCTAGGTATTGACATGTCTAGGTATTGACATGTCTAGGTCGACTCCATTTCTTTCCTTGCGATGTAGAGAGGGAGGTGGAGAGAGAGGAAGAAAGAGAGTGTGAAAGGGGGAGAGGGGAAGGCAAGAGAGTGTGTGAGAGTGAGGGAGACAAAGAGCGGGGATAGAGAGAGAGAGGGAGTGAGAGGAAGGGGGGTTAGATAGAGGAAAATAGATCAAGCTGGGGAGAGTGAGGGAGAGAAAGGGAGGGGGATACAGTGAGCGAGAGAGCGAGGGTTAGATGCAAGAGGTAAAGAGAGAAGGGGGTATATATGGATTGTTTGATAGTGTGAGAGGGTGGGAGAGGAAGAACAAGAGGGGGGGTATAGAGAGAGAGGTGGGAGAGAGATGGTATATGTAGGAGAGAGAGAGGAGAAATAGTGGGATGGAGTTGGAGAGAGGGAGGGAGAAGGGGGGTAGAGAGAGAGAGTGTGTGAGAGTATATATAGATAATTGTTCCATCATACATAATCTAGGGCATGTCGAACACAGATTGTGAATAATAAAAAATCAATGAAATTTAACCTTTTACCCATGTTGCCAAGATATAAATGGCCTACGATAACAATCTAATATTGAAGAACATAAAAATAGATAATTTTTCTATTAGTACATAATCTATGTCAATATCATAAGAAAAAATATCAATCATGGATTTTTGATAATACAAAATCAAACAATGGGAAATCCTAGAGAGCCATGAGAAAACCTGAAAATGAAATCAAATAAAATCACCAAAAAGTTGAGAAATGTGAAAGATAAAATGATTTAAAACAAATTAAGAAAAACATTCAAAGAAGGATAAATATTCCATATAAGGAATATTGAGTCCACTAAAATATTATGCTTATATTAAAATAAAAAAG
>ML778292.1:462938-476113 GCA_009831015.1 Picea engelmannii
CAACAGTCTCAGATTGTAAGGGACCCAAGCCAGAATTTTGGTTAGAATTTGCAATCCGTTTTTAGAATGTTTGACACCTCTAGGAGTTAAACCGTATGGTAGATTGGTAAAGTTACCTGGCTGGAAAATGTAGTACAGAGCAGTAGCTCTGTGTGGATATGTAAGGGTTCGGCAGCCCCCTCTGCCTTATACTAAATAAAGTCCCATACTCGTTTGTGTTAAAAAAATAATAATTCACTTTATCTATTAATGAACACCCTCCCACCCTCTATATTAATACACTTTATATATTAATGCCCCTCCTCCCACCCTCTATAATAATACACTTTATAGTGGGTGGGAGAGGTGGCATTAATAGATAAAGTGTATTATTATAATACACTTTATCTATTAATGCCCCTCTTCCCACTCTATATGGGAGGGGGGCATTAATAGATAAAGTGCATTATTATAGTACGCTTTATCTATTAATGCCCCCCCTCCCATATATAGTAGGAGGGGGGGCATTGATAGATAAAGTGTAATATAATAATACACTTTATCTATTAATGCCCGTCCTCGAGGGTGGGAGGGAGAGCATTAATAGATAAAGTGTATTATGTGCATTAATAGATAAAGTGTATTATTATAATACACTTTATCTATTATGGGAGGGAGGGAGGGCATTAATAGATAAAGTGTATTATGCTCATTAATAGATAAAGTGTATTATAATAATACACTTTATCTATTAATGCCCCCTATGGAGGATGGGAGGGGGCTCATTAATAGATAAGGTGTATTATAATAATACACTTTATCTATTAATGCTCCCCCTCCCACCCTCTATACCCTCAGGGGAGGCATTAATAGATAAAGTGTATTATCTCTATAAAGGGTGGGAGGGGCGACATTAATAGATAACGTGTATTATTATAATACACTTTATCTATTAATGCCGCCCCTCCCACCCTCTATAGAGATAATACACTTTATCTATTAATGCTGCCCCTCCCACCCTCTATAGATAATACACTTTATTTATAGAGGGTGGGAGGGTGGACATTAATAGATAAAGTGTATTATTATAATACACTTTATCTATTAATGCGCCCCGTCCCACCCTCTATAGGGGGCATTAATAGATAATACACTTTATCTATTAATGGTGGGAGGAGGGGCATTAATAGATAAAGTGTGTTATTAATAGACACACTTTATCTATTAATAATACACTTTATCTATTAATGCTGCCCCTCCCAGATAAAGTGTATTATAATAATACACTTTATCTATTAATGCCTCCCCTCCCAGATAAAGTGTATTATAATAATACACTTTATTTATTAATGCCTCCCCTTCCCACCCTCTATAGGGTGGGTTATAGAGGGTGGGTGCGGGGGGAATTAATAGATAAAGTGTATTATTATAATACACTTTATTTATTAATGATGTATTATAATAATACATAGGTGGGGGGAATTAATACATAAAATGTAGAGGGCGGGAGGTGGGGGGAATTAAACTAGATAAAGTGTATTATAATAATACACTTTATTTATTAATGCGCCCCGTCCCACCTTCTATAGTGGGAGGTGGGGGGCATTAATAGATAAAGTTTATTATTATAATACGACATTAATAGATAAAGTGTATTATAATAATACACTTTATTTATTAATGCACCCCCTCCCACCCTCTATAGTGGGAGGTGGGGGGCATTAATAGATAAAGTCTATTATTATAATACAACATTAATAGATAAAGTGTATTATAATAATACACTTTATCTATTAATGCCCCCCCTCCCACCAACCTCCCACATGGTGGGAGGTGGGAGGAATTAATAGATAAAGTGTATTATTATAATACATTTTATCTATTAATGCTCTCCCTTTAGAGGGTGGGAGGGGAGGCATTAATATATGTGGTTTGGTTTTGTTCAACCCAAAAAAAAAGGTTGATATGACTGAGCGGTGATGGCGGTGAAACTGGTTACAGACACTGTTGTATTTAAGATGGGATATATGATTGATTGGTGATGGAGGTGGAACTGGTTACGGACACAGGAATTTATTAGTATTAATCTGTCAGTTGTTTTTATATGATTACGAGTGCACGCAACTCTAGAATATAATTTTTTTTTGCCACAGTTAAAATATATCCATCCACCTAAAACTAGCTTAACCGACCTCCTTTCACTATGAAGGCATAGTTATCTTATGAACTGCTAGGGTTTCGAGGATTGTCCACCGAAAGATATGAGGATTCCAGAGCTAAAACATTGTATTCATCGTCTTCTTTTAGGATAATCTGTGTTGGTAAGCATATTTTCCTTATCGTCATGCTTTCAGATAAAGAATACTCTTTACAAAATGATTCGGCTGCAATTTTTTTTCTGCTTGTCATAAGCTTGAATTTTCAACAATTTATGGGGAATCTGGACTTTTTTAAGGGGAATCATTGATTTTCTGTGATAGATAAAATTAAATCTGGTTCTATATTCTCGAGAAGTCTGGAAAATATGCATGGAGATGGCTCCATGTCCTCTGGTATTGGGAAATTAAAAGTAAAAACTCTTAAATAAACTTATACGATCGAACTTTATGTTGATTGAAGAATTTTGCACGATTATGTTCTAGTAATGTTAGTGGATTTTTTGTCTGGGAAGCTCCGAAAATGATACAACCAAGATTTTGAGGTGAAAAACAATCATTACAGGTGATTAAGCTATTCATTTAACTTTCTATTCGGTTGGTCAAACTACCTCTTTTTTTCCCTTTTCTTTTCTTTTTCTTTGGCACCTTTTGCAGAAATGCTAAAGGATAAGTAGAATGTAACTAACTGTGTGTTTTCAAATATTTATTTATGGGAAATCCATTATTATAGTGGATTTAGTTTTTTTATTCCCAATTTCCACATAGGAGATCTAAGCACCCCCCTTATCAACGACACACCTCAAAACCTCGATGTACAAATAATTGGTCTCTGAGACTCGAAAATTTGTGAAGCACAAATATCAACCCTCAGACTCCTTCCAATGGCCAACAACGCGTAAGTTATTGCCATTCCTGAAGCGAACTTTGTCAATGTTTTCCATGTCCATACCAAAGAATGTTTTAGAATGCGCACTATCAGTCATAGTTGATCAACAACGATGCCCAATCGACAGATTCAACCAAGCTTAAGAAATCAAGACACGAGGAAGTGGAAATTTGTAAAACTTTTGAATGTTTATAGGTTTGAAGGTACTAATCACTTTTCCTTACTGGGATCTTATATTTTTAACCCGGTGTATGCAGGTTTTCAAGGATTTTGGAAAATGGTTAGATCTTGACTCCAAAACCTGTCAACCAAACCACCTTGTATCTATACACCTCCCTCTAGCTATCAAGCATGTCACTTCACACCTCCCACTAGCTATCAAGCATGCCACTTCACACCTTTCTCCCTCTCATTGTCAAGAATGTAGCCTCACACCTTTTCGGTCTCGGACAATACCATTTGTCTCAGCGAAAACTATTAGATCCAACAAAAACTATTTGTTCGAGGGGTATTGTGGTTTTCTTCAATACCATGTTCTTAAATTCATCAAATATATACCTATGTCACCATTTCAGAAATCATGTCCAGGGTTTTCATCAATTTTCAAATAAAACTATTTAGTTGCAATATTTTTATGATTCTTATTAATAAATTTCATCAACATACCTTTTCATCATCATTTTTAAAATAATGTCATAAATTAAAGATCATACATTTAATTATAGAATTTAACTTAAAATTTATATCAAGTTCTTAAGTATATTGCTCTCTCTATCAAGTTCTTGAGTTTATCAAAACGAACAATCTTTTCACCAAATTAAGAGTTATTGTAAGATGTCATCATCAATTTAATTGCAATATATTTATGATCCCAATTAACAACATTGATATAAAAACTTTCCTCGAATTACTTCGGCATTCTCATTCCTAAACTTTATTTATAAGAATATATTTGTGCCTTTAGCCCAATAATGTGGTACGGAAGGAATGTCATGGAAGTAGTGCTCCAAACACAACACAATATTAAACAATTCGTTTGTCTTAAAAAAATTATCACAAGTTCATTGGGCTATAAATCTGATTGGACCACGTCGAACCAGAGACTGACGTTGCCGAGCCTAGGAGATGTTGAGGTTTGTTGTCCATGGAATTGCACGAGAGTACAAGGGAATATTCAGAACCCACACTATTCGATTGCGAGACCTCACACATAAATTTAATTTATTAGTACTTATTTTGAGGAAACAAATCCCAATATAGAGTACATTTTTCTTCTGAGACAAATGTGTCTCCTAAAGTGGAATATCTAACAACTTGAGGATAATCTAATTTATATCATTTTTGTTTTAGATAATCAAACTTTAAATAAATGTTTGGGATTTTGTAATAATCAAATTTATATAATATTCATGGAGTTTTGTGACAATGGACAAATAAATTAGTGTTATCAATGCTAATATTAAGTTTTTTAGAATTTAGAATTGATAGTTAATAATATATTTAAGAAGAATAACAAGAATTTAGTCATGTAAATATCAATGCACTTAGTTTTTAATGTAGTAATGTAAATACCAATACACTTCAATTTCTAAATATTCTGAAATTTATATTTCAATTTCTAAATATTGTGAAATTTATAAAAATGATCTCCCAATATTTATAATTATTAGAAATATATATTGGATTAGGTATGATAGATTTTTTTCCCAAATGATTAATCAAAGAGTCCACAAATTATAGAGGATTAGTTTACAGTGTATATATGATTGGATGATTAGTTGAATTTATAAAGAATTTTGTGGTGAATCCTCTCGAGCATGGTTGAATGAAACCCATACTTGAATTTCACTTCAAAAAATGAATAAACATGGTACATTTAACAGGTTTTGCACGGCTAATGGAATGCACTAAGAAACTTTTTACATCTTAAAGTAGGATTCAACTGTAAAAAATACTAAAACATTTCAGGCTAATCGCTTCGTAAATTAATAGAACATGAACATTATGCAAGTTTCAAAGGACTTACAGATTGCAATATGACTATTTTAACATCTTTTGGTGGCATTTAATATTCCTGAATTTAATATATTGAAAAGACAACCCCTTTTAAATATCAAGTTATTCATGGAAGGCTTCTTTGTTCATTGACAAGGATTTGAGAATAAAGTTTGGGTCTTAAACCTCATTGGTGCTTCCAGCTAAGTCTATTTGGATCAGGCTTGTGAATAAATCTTCCTTTTATGATATGGCTTGTTTACATTATTCAACAATGAGATCCACATTCTTAACTTTCTTTTGCCAGCATGCTTTTACTTTTTTGGTCCTCTTTGGGGAGGGGAGTTTCTCTTGTCTTATTTTTAGTTCCGATGTGTTAACGACATGGTTGGAAAAATGGGTCAACACCTCTTCACAGAAATGTTGATCATTTTTTAAATTCACCTCCAAATGTTCAAGGAAATCATTTTCCTTCTTTCCTAAGGAAACTAAATTTTGCGATGTTTCCCAGTCTTAGGTAACTAGCTGCATTCTTTTGTTAATGTTATTATCTATAAGGGCTCTAGATCATGCAATGAGGGTATAGGATACTTTCATCTTGGCTGCAGTGGTAGCAAGAACGGTTTTTGCTAAAGGACTGGAAAATTCTGGGGTTGCAAAGAAAGCCTTCTCAAATTCATTGAGGCGGTATTTCAGTCTGGCATTTTCCATCTCAATTCCTCCAATGGAATCATGAAGAGCATCACTGGTTACTTGGTGAAATAGGGATATTTGGGATGCCCACATTTTCCTAAAGTTAATCTATGTGAGAGATTTGCCTTTCCTATTTGTTACATTTCTCTTTTCAATGACCATACTTTTAGATTGGCTGTCAAAAACAACGCTCTGGAATACGAAGGATTTATCTTCGTAAAAAAAATTGATGTCATCTATTTCCACTGCGGACGACCCAATTTTCTGCATGTGCTCAATTTCAATTTCAAGTTGCACTTGTTCACTTTCAATTTCGGGTTCCTCCGCTTGCCCTGCATTATTTTTTCTCTTCTTCGTCAGTGGAATTTTGTGAGAACTATCAATTTTTATGCGAAGAGGGTTCTTATATCCTCCTCTGTTCAAAGATTTCTGGGTTTCTTTCTTACTGGGGTGGGCCATTGAAGCAATTTTCCGTGATGTTGTGCTCTTGGGAGTGTTGGCGAGGGACTGGGTACTCTTCTCACACGATACTATTTTTCTGTTATCTGTACAATTCAGTCGCACTTTGCAATGTCTTTGCGTCGCAATCGCCAGAAGAAGGATTGGTGTAGTCACTGTCCCTGTCTTCGGTTAGGTGTCTATGGATAAAAGAGTTGTTAAAGCCAACTGCCAGTAAATGTGCTCGAAAAACCCCATTAGGCTCGAACCCTTTTAGCCTTTTAGAATACGTTAGGTTCAAATTCTTGAAATGGCTGGCAAATTCCTCAATCTTGTTGACATTTATGCACACAAAGTCTCTGAATTTCCAAGGAAGAGGAATTAATTGTTTTTTTTTCATACATGGAAAAAATGCAACCAGTGGTTGTATTGCCTTGCTATTTATGCAACAAACATCTTGTCTATGATGTGGCATGGAAGGAAAGAAGGATTTTCCTTAGAGCCAAAGACCATGAGTACACTGTGATTTTCCTTTTGTTCAAGTGTGCCCTTCCTTTTCAAAAACTTAGTTGCCTGGCGAGACATCCGCAGAGTATCCTTCCCTAACAATAAATCTTTGAAAATTAAGACAAAGCCATTGAAAACTCCATAAAAACAATGGGAGGCCTTGTGCCTCCACAGGGCCTGGTACCAGAATGTTACTGGGTTGAATCCACAATTTATTTTATTGGAAAGAAAAAGTTTTGGAAACTGACAACGATGCACTATTGTGAAAATCAAGTAGGATGACATATAAAATTTATTCGATTCTTTGAATCGTGACAACTGGGAACAGATCTCAATGGAAATTAGCTTCCCCCAATCAAAAATGAATTGTTCCTTGACTGTGAAATACAAAATATAAATAATTATATGGGAAATGCTTGCCATGGATGCCTGTCCCATTATTCTTGTAAACAACCAAGCAATTTCCCATAATGGAGTTCTAAAGGAACTTACCTGCAACTTTGTGATATCGTCAGGAACTGTTGTCGCATATTCGAGGAACTTGACTAAGATTTCCAACCCGTTATCATGTTTTTCTAGGAACTGCTTGCAGTCTTGTCCACTGAACGTCAATGTTGGCTCCAAAAATTTTAACATCTTGTGAAAGACCTAAGGTGGCAAGGAAACAGGAAAATGGTCACACAATGGAATAATTATTTGGCTTGGAATATATTTTTCGGTGCACCAAGTGACCACCTCCTTACAATAAAAAACCTCAGGGATGCAGCCTGCATGAGCGATTCTAGAGGTCCAAATCACTTCGTTCTGGGCGAAATGGGATGAAAAGTAAAAATATTCCCTGGACCATTGGATGTTTTGGTCCTGATGTCTGAAGACATTTACTGTATCTCCGCAAAACTTCTATCGACTTGCTGCCATAATTCTACAAGAATGTTTTTTTTCTCCAGACGATGAATGAAATGAAAATTTGGAAGGGATAATATAACCCTGCACAAGTATTGGTCCAATGCGTGTGAATGGTAGATCTCCTCGACACTTTCGTTCATTAATGACAATTTGGATGGCTATTGCATGATGCGTTGTTAACATTAAACAATAGTAATTGCATACATAGAAATGTGAACATGGAAGATATGACAATGAGCGATTAAGCATTCTATATTTCTTGAGCGGGCCAACATGATGACGTGTGTTCGAGATGAACAATCGGAAGGGAAAAAATAACTCTCCGCACATCTTGGTTTAATGTCTAATAATGGGAGATTTGCTTGAGCGTTTCGCTTATTAATGACAATTTTGACAGTTCCTGCATGGTCAGTTGTTACCATGAAATGTTTCTAATTGCATACTAAGAAAGTACAGAGGTCACGGGTGCTGGAAAAAGAAGCTTCAAAATAGGGTTACAAGGTACAACCATTGGAGGTGGGGGCACGAGGGTCAAATTGTATGTCTCAGAATTTTTTGAGTGCAATATGCTTAACAACGAAGAGGTTATGGTAGGGTAGTCCAGAGGGCAATTTGTATATCACTAGTAAGAGCATAACTAATGTATATCATGAAGGACATGATTTAGTGGGGATGGAAGGCAGTGACAGATAATTTAAAACATTTGTGAGTCGTGGTACAGTGAAGCTTGCGAGTTGGAGGATTTTGCGGTGGAATTGTAGATCACAGAAGTTTTTAGTGCACGATGTATAACACGGAACAAGAAGCAACAAAGTTCGAAAGCGCCAACCTAGCAACCGTGGCCATAAAATTTGATAACTATGGAAAGAAACAACGGTCGGTCGGATTCGTCATCTAAGGATATAGATGGATATGAAGATATGTCAGCCCGCCAATGTTGGAACCCATGATCATAGAAAAGTGACTAAGTATATAACCACAAAGCGATAATACATGGGAAGAAGAAAAGGGAAAAAGGACTAAGGAGTCTGCGGTGGAATTGTAAATCATGAAAATTTTGAGTGCAATATGTATATAACGAAACAAGAAGCAGTAGAGTTCGAAAGCGCCAACCCGGAAACCGCGGCCATAAAATTGGCTAAGTATGGAAAGGAACATCGGTCGATCGGATTCGTCATGTGAGAATATAGATGGAGATGAAGATATGTCAGCCCGCCAATGATAGAATGCGCGATCATATAAAAGTGACTAATTATATAACCACAAAGCGATAATACATGGGAAGAAGAAAAGGGAAAAGGGACTAAGGAGTCCATGGTGGAATTGTAAATCACAGAAATTTCGAGTGCAATATGTATATCACGAAACAAGAAGCAACAGAGTTCAAATGCGCCAATTCAAAACAGTGACTAAGAATTGGAGATTTTGTGAACCCGTCAACACGAGTATCCAAAATAGGCTGACAAGGTCTCTGCAAAAGACGTGAGGCCCCGACGGTCAAATTGTATCGTTCGAAACATTTAAATGCATAATTTGTAACATGGGAGAGGGGACGATGTTGGAACCCAGTAGTCAATTTGTATATTGCGGAGGGCCAGATGCGAACTGTTTTGTATCAGTGTGTGCAGTTGTCACTAGTAAGAGTCACTAGTAAGAGCATAAGCAATGTTTATTAGGAAGGACAAGAAATTAGTGGGGATGGAAGGCACCGACAAACACTTTGAAACATTTGTGAACCGTGGTAGAGTGAAGCTTACGAGTTTGAGGAGTCTGCGGTGGAATTGTAGATCATGAAAGTTTTGAGTGAAAGATGTACATCACTGAACAAGAAGAAGTAGAGTTCTGAACCGCCAACCCGACAACCACGACCATAAAATTGGCTAAGTATGGAAAGCAACAATGGTCGGTCGGATTTGTCATGTGATTATATAGATGGAGAAAAAAATATGTCAGCCCACCAACGATGGAACCTGTGATCATAGAAAGGTGACTAAGTATATAACCAGAAAGCCATAAAACACGGAAAGAAGAAAAGGAAAAATGACTAAGGAGTCTGTAGTGGAATTGTAGATCAGGGAAATTTTGAATACAAGATGTGAACTTGATAGTCAATTTGTATATTGTGAAGGGTTGGATGCGAACTGTTCAGTTTTCACTAGTAAGAGAAAAACCAATCTATATTAGGAATGACAAGAAGTTAGTGGGGATGGAAGGCAGTGACAGATACTTTGAAACATTTGTGAACCGTGGTAGAATGAAGCTTGCGAGTTTGAGGAGTCTATGGTGTAATTGTAGATGACAAAAGTTTTGAGTTTAAGATGTATATGACGAAACAAGAAGCAACATAGTTTGAAAGCGCCAACCCAGTAAGCGCGACCATAAAATTGGCTAAGTATGGAAAGGAACAATGGTCGGTCGGATTCGTCATGTGAGGATATAGATGGAAATGAAGATATGTCAGCCCGCCAACGCTGGAACCAATGATCATAGAAAGGCAATTAAGTATATAACCAGAAGGTGACAACACATGGGAATAAGAAAAGGGAATAAGGGCTGAGTGCATGGTGGAATTGTAGAGAACACAAATTTCATGTGCAAGATGTATATTACGGAACAAGAACCAACAGAGTGTGAAAGCGCCAAACTGAAACAATATCCAAGAATTGGAAATTTCATGAACCCGACAACAGGAGGATCCAAAACAGGCTCACAAGGTCTCTCCAGAAGACGCGAGGCCCCAACGTTCAAATTGTATCACTCCGAACATTTGAATGCATAATCTGTTACATGGAAGAGCGGACGATGTCAGAATCCGGTAGTCAATTTGTATATTGCGGAGGGTATGATGCCAATTATTTCGTACTAGTGTGTCAAATTGTCACTAGTAAGATATAATTTAGTATTGAAAATAATGTTTTTAGATATTGTTAGATAGTTTATAGTTATTACCATCCATAAACAATGGAAATCTTGACCCCACCAGCCCTGGAGTCCGTGTGTCAATTTTTATATCGCGGAACTACGAGCGTTGTTTGGAGGACATGGAACAATAAAAGTGTAATGTTGAGTTATCCAGCCCACATGCCCACTTGTCAATTTGTATATCATGGAATTTTGGGTGCTATTTGTAGGGAACAGAACAATGGAGGCCCAATTTTGAGCCCATCCGCCCGAGAACCCGCGATCCAAAAAATGGCTAGGTATGGAATGTGGAATCCGTACATGATCTATAAAATCTCATGTCCATACTTTCTAGTCCTATAATACACGAAAAGAAAAAAATGGAAAAAAGACGAAGGAGTCCGCGGTGGAATTGTAGATCAAGAAAATTTTGAGTGGAAGATGTATATCACAGAACAAGAAGCAATAGAGTTCAAAAGCGCCAACCCAAAAATCGCAGACATAAAATTGACTAAGTATGAAAAGGAACAACGGTCGGTCAGATTCGTCATGTGAGGATATAGATGGAGATGAAGATATGTCAACACCCTAACGTTGGAACCCGCGATCATAGAGAGGTGACTAAGTATTTAACTAGAAAGTGATAATACACATGAAGAAGACAAGGGAAAAAGGACTAAGTATCTCACAGAAGAACATCTACTATTTGCTTATTAATGCAAATCCTTTCGAACCCCTGGTGAGTTCTCACCAGTTAAGGAATAAATTGTAGATCACATAAATTCTTTGGGTGCAAGATGTATATGACGGAACAGGGAACATAGGTGTTGGATACCGCAAAACTAGGACCCGATGATCACATAATTGGATAAGTATTGAAAGCGACCGCGGTCGGTTGGGATCATGGTGTGAATATATAGATAATGAGTTGTCAATTTGCGAATCCATGAGGCGGTGATAATATAGCTGCGACTAAATATAAAACCAGAAAGGGATAATAGAGGGGGGGGGGAAGTGGAGAATTAAGAGTTTATATACATTCCTACAGACAAATTGTATATTGCGGAACTCCGGGTGCTCTTTTCAACTCATGGAAAATTCAAAACAAAATTTTGAGGCTGTCAACCTGGGAACCCGCAATCGAAAAAGTGTGCAAGTATGGAACGAAAAAACGCTGGCCAAGAATTTATTTTCCTAAGAAAGAGCTGCTTTGCATGTTTTTGGACAATTTTTGTAGGGATGGTTGGCTATCCCGACTTTTGCTTATTAATGACGATTTTTTTTCACTTGTTGCATGATGTAGTTGTAGTATTAAACCTTTGGTGTTTCATATCCGGAAAGAAGTATGAGGATGGGAAGAATAGGAAATAGTGACTAGGACTTAGTTTTCGTGAACCCACCAACGCGAGGATCCAAAACACGGTCACAAGGTTTCCCCAGAGGACACAAGGCCCTGTTATCTCTTAGCTTGTAGGATAGGCTTAGTAGCTTGGAAGTAAGACTCAAAGGGGCGTAACAGGAGCTTCCCCACCCACTGTCACCTTGATGGGGAGCTCTTTCTATTTAGGATGGCTAATCCCAAGGGAGACGTCCCTAGTAATATGGGGTTCTGAAAGGTCTTAAGGTTTAAGGATCAAGATGAGGGTTTCCTTTCACAGATTACTGCCAAGAGAGATATTCAAAAGAAGGTATTCCACTAAAAAGGGCACCTATTTGCGAGACAAGGCAAATAAAACTAAAACGTGCAAGCAGTGGTTAGTACTTCAATTGCTAATGACTATCTTCAATATTTATATGAGCAATGATAAATGTAATTATTGACGAAGTCAATGATTGCAAACAAAGACAATGGCTTATAATACTTCTTCAACAAATACAAAATGATACTTGCATTCAATGTATAAAATCAATCTTTATTATATCACAACGCAATAAATGTGCTCATACATAAATATTGTTGCTGCGTCACTATACTATTAAGGGTGACATCATCCCTAGTCCTAGGTTAGTTTTTGAGAAGGCAAGGAAGTGTACATTTTGCAAATCAAGCCAATGAAAATAATCTGCACATCAATGCCAAACGCTAGATGACAAGATCACAATGTTTTACACCAAACAAGAGGTCAAAATAGGTATGACGTCACTAGCTAGATAGGGTTAGTAGAATCGCTAGGGTTAGTTAGGGTTTCAATTCAAGAGAGTTTGAAAGATTGTTTTGACAACAAAAGACTCAACGTTGCATTCTTAGACTAGTGCCTTGGGTAGATGGAGTCAAAGAGAGAGGCTAAAGGCTTGGAAAGATTTAAACCTAAGGACGGGAGAGTTAGCCTTAATGGTGCTGCAATGGCAGGGCCACCAAGTCAAAACCCTAAGGGGAGGAGGCTCATTTCGTTGTAGCTAAAGCTAGGCCTCATGCTCCTCCCTCTTTCCTTAAGACTCTTTGGCAAAAACGGCTAGCTTTAAAACATAAACCTAGGGCTGAAAAGTGTTGTTTGGGGCCAAGGATTTTCAAACCCTAAGAAGTCAAACCCTAGGTGTAAATTCAATTAGGCGTAGGACATCTTCTTCCTTCAATCTATGTTTCAAATCTAACTCAGAAAAAGAAGAACTAGTGTAGCAATGGCTAGGCTATATCCTTCTTAATCAAATGGCTAATCAAGCTTTTATCATGGGGACATAAAGCAAGGACCTACTTGTGTGCTTGCTCCCTA
>ML778292.1:488010-502135 GCA_009831015.1 Picea engelmannii
AAAAAAAAACGTTTTAAAAACAAATTTATATTAAAAAAAACATTGAAGAAAAACCTAAAAAATTAAAGAGGAAAAAAACCATAAAATATAAAAATATATATATATCTAAAGTAATAGAAATGAGAAAATAATAAAAAAAGGTAAAATAACAATTATAACCCAAAAAAACATTGAAAAGGCCAAAAAATAAAAAAAAATAAAAAATAAAATTAAGATATATATAAAAAAACATCACATTAAAAATCTTAAAATTAAAATTTTAATACAAAATTAAAAAAAACAATTAACAAAAATAAGTTAAAACTCATTAAAATTACAACTAAAAAGTTAAAATTTATATAAAAAATCTTAAAAAATAATATCAAAACTAAAACAAATTCATTAATATATTAAAAAAATTCAAATTTATATAAAACATAAATGTTTTATGTATATATAAAACATATAACATATATATATTATATATATATAAAACATCTATAATATATGTTTTATATATTTATATTATATATTATAAAACATATATAATATATGTTTTATACAACGAGTAGGCCTAATGGTTAAGAACATATGTTTCCTCCTAAGAGGTCACAAGTTCAAATCCAGAGGGGGTAGGGTATGTATACCTTCGTTGACTTTACCAGTCAAATTGCTGGGTGGAGGGGGTCCCTTGTCCCACAAACAAGGGGGTTTCATACACCAATTTGGTGTGGTGGCTTAGCCGTGACCTTAAAAATAGATTATTATTATTATTATTATTATATATATATATATATATATATATATAATATGTCAAATTTTGATTTTTTTTTTCATTTTTTTTTCATTTTTCTTTGGTTTTCACCATTTTGTTAAGTTTTGTTGTTTAAATGTGTTTTTGTCTTCATTAAAAAATATTTATTGGTGAATATTTTATCTTTCATTTTTATTTATTTTTTAATGTAAATTTAAGAAAAAAAAAGTTAGTAAATAAATTTTCAAGTGACCATTTAGGATCTAAATTTGGATTTTTTATTCGTGTAGGGATTTGTTGTCAAGACCACAATTTGAATTACATTGTAATTAGCTGTAATTTTAGCGTTTAGATTTTTTTTTTCTTTAGGTAGCATCATGTGTTTATTTAGATGTTGATATTAAGGGTTTTCTAAGAAACTATTTTTTCTTTTAAGGTCATGCTTGAAAAAAGTTGTAATTTTGACCCAGTCAAAAAAATTAGTGCTATTGGTAGCACCCTGTTTTGATTTGGGGGTTAATTTTAGAGATTTTTTGAGCAACCATTTTATCCTTTAATCCCATGCTTGAAAAAAGTTGTAATTTTAACCCAGTTACAAAAAATGGTGCTACCGGTAGCACCACTTTTTGATTTCGTGGTTGATTTTAGAGTTCGTTTGAGAAGCCATTTGATCCTTTAATCTCATGCTTGAAAAAAGTTGTAATTTCGACCCGATTACAAAAAATGGTGCTACTGGTAGCACCACTTTTTGATTTGGGGGTTGATTTTCATGTTTTTAATGCAAAAATATGGGTTTTAAGAGCTAGAGTTCTCACTTTGAGGTCACAGTTCTCATTAAGTTGGTAACTATGTTATTGGTTTGAGAAGTTAAACTGATACTTTAGTACCTACTGGGCTCACCTCTGGCTGCCATTAAATGGACACACAAATATGATCAAAATCGATACGGAGATATATCTAAAACATAATGTCACCGACCTAGAAACCCCTAAGCAACCCTCATTGGTAGATTTCCCTGTGCTAGGAAATTATTCCTGCGACTCTGAGTTCGAGAATTTCTCCCCCCTCTCATTTGATGGGTGGTGTTGATGTTGTATTAGGGGTATAATCATTGCAATCATTGGGAGCAATGACCCTTAATTTTCAAGACCTTCTCATGATATTTTCCTCATAAGGAAAGGAAATTGAGCTTAGAGGTATCCAAGGGAAATCCTATAAAGTGATAATCTCAAACAACATGACAAAATTACTCAAAAAGGGACACCATGATGTAATTGCACAATTGTGCTCACTATATGTTCGAACATCTGTATCATTTCCTCAAGTCGATCTCCAAAAAATTATCAACAATCATTCCAAGGTATTTCAAGAGATGACTAAGGGTCTTCCACCTCCTCAAGATCATTCTCATGCTATTCATTTGAAATGATGAAGTGTACATCCAATCTTCCATGTTTCAAGTTACTTAAAAAATATAATCGGTGACAAGATCCCAGTCCAAACTAGTTGACCAAAAATTAATGGAGAAAGGAAAATCATACTAGAACCAAAAATAATCCTTGAAACAACGATTAAACAACTATAAAATCAAGAAATCACTAAATACCTGGTCAAATGGAAGAACCTACCAATCGAAGAGGTAACCTGGGAAGATGAGATCTTTATGAAGACACACCTGTAGTGGTCAATGTTGGCTATGTGTTATATTCTTTTCATGTGTGTGTGTGGGCGTGTCATATTCGACAACTGCGTTTGAGGATCCCAAATTCCTTCACCATTTGTGTCGTGTGCATTGAGAGATTTCCTGGGGGATCCCATGGGGGGCCAAAATTCCCCCCCTCTGGTTATGCGCAACATTTGGGGCAGTGGTTATGCGCAACCTTCGGGGCAGTGCCCCAAAAATTTGTTTTTGGGTGGTTTTTGCTATTTTAGCGGATTTTGCTACTTTTAGCGGTTTTCTAAATTAATCCTGGATTAAGGGATTAGGGTTTTAGTACCTACATAATACCTAAAATATTGTATATATTGTATTGTGAATAGTAAAATTAATACAATGAAGAGTTGAAAGGTGCGACACCAAGGAACGCTGGTTTTCTCCCGGTTAAGGTTTTCCAATTAAAATCTTTGTGTACCGAGTGTATGAGCCATTGATTAGTTTATGTTTTGGTTAAGAATTTGTATGCATTGCTTTAGTTCACAGGTTTAAAACTTACATGTGGTATGAGAGCCATTTTTGGCTTCAGGGCGACGCCTTTGTTATTGAATGTTTGGCTCGGTCTTGATATATCAAGTTTATCTTAGGTCTGTGATAAACCTGGTTTTGGTGGGAGATTTTGCAGTGGTGATTCGAGTGTAGAAAGAGGAATGACGAGTTCTTCTAGAATCAAGATATAGAAATTCAACAATAAAATCTTTGAGCTATGGAAGCTCAAGATGGAGGACCTTCTTGTAGATAAAGAACAATGGATCGTTGTGGATCTTGGTACACAGCCTACTAGTACGCAGTCTACTGGTACACAATATTCTAGTACATAAACTACTAGTACACAACCTACTGGTATGTCGAATGAAGATTGGGAGAAGCTGGATAGAAGACTAAGGAGTACTATTCGAATCTGTCTGGGAGATTTGATGTTGTTTAATGTATCGGGAGAATCTACAACTAAGGAACTATGGGATAAGTTAGGGAATTTGTATCATTCAATGTCCCTGATAAACAAGTTGTTTCTTCGAAAGAAGTTGTATCATTTTAGGACGAAATATGGAGATTCTGTGACAGAACATGTAAATGCCTTCAATGCTCTAGTAAGTCAACTTATCTTTGTTAATATTACGACTGCAGAAGAAGATAAGTGTATTACTTTGTTATGTTATTTTCCAGACTCTTGGGATTATCTAGTTGTAGCAATTGGTAGTACCACTCAGTCTACATTGTAGTATGAGGATGTAGTTGCATCCTTGTTATCTTAAGAGATGAGGTGAAAAATAAAGGATGGTCAGAGCACAACTTCTTTATTTGTAAGAGGTCGTACCCAAGACAAGAATCTCGATAAGTCTTTGGGGGGGGAGATCTAAATCTAAACGTAGATATAAGTCTCAGGGAAAATCTTTGAGGAAATGTTGGAAGTGTGGTAAAGTAGGGCATTATAAGAAAGATTGCAAGTCTAAGAAGGTTGATAAACCAAAGGGATCTAATAATGCCTCTTCCACAGAGGCAAATACCTCCATTAAAGAGGAGGTGATGTTTACCTGGCATCTACAGGTACACATGAATACCTTGGTGTATGGTTGATCGAATCAGGTGCGTCATATCATATGACTCCTCACAGGGAGTGGTTCTATGAATATGAAAAATACGGCGGTGGTAATGTATTCCTAGGAGATGAATTGAGAACCAAAATCATGGGACGTGGAAGGGTTAAGTTGTTTATAAAAGATGGAAGGATTAGAACTCTCCCTGGGCTTCTGCACATTCCAAAACTAGCTAGGAGCCTAATATCTGTAAGCAAGTTGGATGATGCATGTGTGGATACTGTATTGGGAAAGGGCACTTGCAAAATGGTACGAGGAGCATTGGTGTTGATGAAGGGATTTTGGCATGGAGCTTTGTACAAGTTGTTGGGAAACACTTATACTAATGGGTGTAACAATTATGTTGTCCCCAAGCAAAGAAATAAAGAAGAAAAGACAAATGTTGTCCCTGGAAAGAAGATGATGTTGTGGCATCAAAGACTAGGGCATATTGGAGAAAAGGGCCTTCGAACACTACATGGTAAAAGTATGGTTGAAGGTATGTCTAATTGCACTCAGGATTTTGATTTCTGTGAACATTGAATATATGGTAAACAAAAATGAGTAAGATTCCCATATGGTGCTACGAGAGCAAATGGGATCTTAGAGTTGATACACAGTGATGTGTTTAGACTTGTGTTTATTCCATCACTAGGTAAATATGTGTATTATGTTTCATTCATAGATGATTTCTCAAGGAAAACATGGGTTTACTTTCTTTGAAAGAAATATGAGGTATTTGATAAATTTAAAGAGTTTAAGGCTATGGTAGAAAATCAGAGAGAGAATATAATAAAGGTATCGAGGACAAATAATGGTGGAGAATTCTACGGAAATGAATTCGAAGAATTCTGCGGAAATGAATTCGAATAATTTTTTAATAAGTGTGGTATATCAAGGACGAAGACTACTCCATACACACCTCAACATAATGGAGTTCTACAAAGAATGAACATGCCATTGATGGAAAAAGTAAGGAGCATGCTTAGTGGTGTTGAGTTAGGAAAATAATTATGGGCAGAGGAAGTGGGTACAACATGTTACCTAGTCAATCGATCACCATCATAAGCGTTGGATGATAAAACTCCACAGGAGTTATAGACAGGTAAGAAACCCTCTCTTGAACATCTCAAAGTGTTTGGTTGTGATGCTTATGCACATGTTCCAAAGGAAAATAGGAGTATGATGGATAATAAAGATGAAAAGTGTATTTTTATTGGTTATAAAGATGGTGTGAAAGGTTATAAGCTTTGGAACCCAGAAACTAAGAAGATTGTTTACAGTCGGGATGTTGTTTTTAGAGAGGTGAAATATGTTCCCAAACAAGAATTCCTACCAAGGAAAGAAGAACCTGAGAAAATAGAGTTTAACTTGGATGATGCAAAATCTAAATCAACTAAAGAAGATGAAGCAGAAGAAGAAGAACCTCATACCCCAGTATTGAGGAGATCAGTGAGGGAAAGAAGGAAACCAGAAAGGTATAGTCCACCTGATTTTCATTCTATTTTTTCTTTATCTATTACTGATGATGATCCCAGAACTGTCAGGGAAGCAGTGAATTCAGAGGATAGTAAACTCTAAAAGAAGACCATGCTTGAATAAATGGATGCCTTGGATAAGAATGAGGCATGAGATCTAGTTTAGTTGTCATCTGAAAGAAACTATGTTGTTAGAAAATGGTTGTTTAAGAAGAAGTTTAATGTAGAAGGAAAAGTGGAGAGAAACAAAGCTCGGTTAGTAGCAAAAGGTTATTCCCAAGTAGAGGGAATTGACTTTGGTGAGATTTTTTTCTCCGGTTCCCAAGTTAAATTCTATTAGATTTGTTTTATTCATTGCTATTGTTTTTTATCTTGAAGTGGAACAGATGGATGTGAAGACAACATTCCTACATGGGGATCTGGAAGAAGAAATATACATGAAGCATCCATAAGGATTTGTAGTGAAGGGAAAGAAAGAGTTGGTATGTAAGATAAATAAGTCACTATATGGTCTGATGCAATCCCCTAGGATGTGGTACCAAAATTTTGACACATACATCCTTGGATTGGGATTTGTGAGAAGTAGGGTTGATCACAATGTATATTCCAAGCAAGTTGGTAATCACTTCATTTATGTATTATTGTATGTTGGTGACATGTTGCTAGTAGGAAATAATATGGATGTTATCAAGGAGGTGAAATTGCAACTATCCTCCAAATTTTACATGAAGGATCTCGGTGCTGCTAACTTCATTCTAGGAATGGAGATTAAAAGAGATCGTGCAAACATGAAACTATGGTTGAATCAGAGAAAATATGTTGAGACGATATTGTAGAGGTTTAATATGCATGGAAGTAAACCATTCAAGGTTCCTATTCCTATAGGTGTAAAGTTATCTGCAGATCAGTGTCCCAAGACACAGGAAGAAGAAGAGGGCATGTCCCATGTTCGGTATGCCAGTGCAGTTGGCAGTTTGATGTATGCAATGGATTGTACTAGACTGGACATTACACATGCAGTGGGAATTTTGAGCAGGTATATGTCAAAACCATGGAAGGAGCATTGAACATCAGTAAATAGGGTCTTTAGGTATTTGTGTGGCATTACCAGTTATGTATTGTGCTACCAAGGAAAAATAGGATTGGACATAGTGTTGGACATACATGGGTTTATTGATGTAGAATGGGATGGAGATCTTGACCGCAAAATATCTACAAGTGGGTATGTGTTTAACCTATTTGGGTGAGCAATCAGTTGGATGAGAAAAAGACAGACTATAGTGGCACAATTGAAAAGTGGTTGGTGAACGTGAAAGGTGATGCCAAAGCTTCCTCCCG
The DNA here is from genome assembly GCA_009831015.1 of Picea engelmannii. NCBI lineage: Eukaryota > Viridiplantae > Streptophyta > Pinopsida > Pinales > Pinaceae > Picea > Picea engelmannii. Next base: position 494,851 of record ML778292.1, read on the forward strand.
GATCACTGAAACACATATAGAGCTGAAGAAATCTAAAAGTTAATTTCAAATGTGGTAATTCCAAAGGTTAATCAGTTAAACGTGGAAATCATATGGTGGTACAATAATTTCTTAATATGATTAGGTAAATGTTAAAAAGTAAACAGGTTAACTGATGCATTCAAAAATACAAGGAAGTTATGAAGAGTAAATCACATTCATTGATTTGGGAGGACGACTAAGAATATGCCAACATCTTCAATTGTTAGCCATCAGATTAGAATTTTAGATTAAAAGGTGATTAATTGTGCCCATCTCCAATAGGTATACGCCTTTTGGCATAATGAGAACCAAGCATTTGGGAGGTAATGAGAACCAAGCATTCATTGAGAACCAACTGTAGAAGTTGAATACATGGCAGCCACTCATGCAAGTAAGGAAGCAATATGGTTACATAGATTGTGTTCAGGTATTGGGTTGGTACACCAAGAAGTGAGATTAGATTGTGATGGTCAGAGTACAATATTCTTGGCAAATAACCCTAATTATCATTCAAAGACAAAGCATATTGATGTTCAGTATCACTTTTTGAGAGACATGGTTTAAGAAAAGAAGGTATTGTTGGAAAAGGTTGACACTTTGAAGAATGTTGCAGATTCATTGACAAAGTCATTGAATACATAACAGTTCTCCTGGTGTAGAGTAACAATGGGAATTACTACCTGGATTGTTGACTATGTAATCCTAGGAACCCCTGTATGCAAAGAAAATAACAAGTGGGAGAATGTTGGGTATGTGTTATATTCTTTGCATGCGTGTGTGTGGGCGCGTTAGATTCGAGAACTATGTTTGAAGATCCCAACTTATTTCGCTCTTTGTGTCATGTGCGTGGGGCACTTTCCTGGGGGGGGGTTCCAAAGGGGGGCAGGATTGCCCCCCCTGGTTACGCACGATGTTCGGGGAAGCGCCCCAAATTTTGTTTTTTGGCGTTTTTTGTTATTTTAGCGGATTTTGCTATTTTTAGACATTTTCTAAATTAATCCTAGATTAAGGGATTAGGGTTTTGGTAGCTACCAAATAACTAAAATATTGTATATATCGTATTGTGAATGGTGAAATTAATACAATGAAGAGTTGAAAGGTATGGCACCAAGGAAGGCTGGTTCTCTCTCGGTTAAGGGTTTCCAGCGTAAATCTCTGTGTACTGTGTGTATGCACCACTGATTACTTTCTATTTTTCTTAAGACTCTATTTTCATTTCTTTACTTCACAAGTTTAAAACTTACAGTCAAGTGCTGAAGACAAAACTTGTTTGAAGAGAAGGGGCATGTTAAGCCCTAGACAAGGCCCCATGTGAAACATAAAACCCATTATTAAGCCCTAGATATTGAGTTATTAAATTTCTAGTATTATACTAGTAGGTTAGCTAGAACCTTTCATTGTACCCTTTGTCTCATATATCTATCTATCTATCTATCTATCTATCTATATATATATACCAAGGAGATCTATGTTGTAGGAAAATCCCCCTGCGGACAAGTGAATCTCCTTTTGGATTCTAGACCCCTATACCAAGACAGAAAACATGCTAACATTGAACACTAACATTCTTTTGAATCTAAATAACTAATCAAAAAGATAAGGAGAAGGAAGAAAGTGTGATGCACCTTATTCCGATGTTTGTCCTTGTTGCTCCAACTTGAGCTTGATCTCCGATCTCCTTAGCATTGTTTGACAGTTGCGATGCAATGGACAACAAGACAAAGAACTCCTACTCTACTCTATAAGATTAGTCCAATCAAATCCATCTATAAGACAAACATATGTAAAGAGACATAGGTTAGAAGGAAATAGGCCAAGCAATATATTAATATGATAACTCAATAAGATTACTTACAGAATGTAGATGCAGTTGCAGCAGATTCCCCAAGTCCTCCTCGTCTAGCCCTTGCACAAAGATCCCAAAATCATAGGTTTGATATCCTAAATATTTCTCCCAAGACCATAAGTTTGGTATCTCTAAACTCTTCTATTCCCTCCATCTCTATGGAAATCCCTCATTATATAGGATTTGGAGGCTTAACTACCATGGAGAGGATCACTCATCAGATCCAATAAAAAGGGATCTGAAAGATATTTAGGGAGAAAATATTTCTTAAGGATTTTAGGGAGGAAATATCTCTCAAGGATTTTAAGGAGGAAATATTTCAACCATCCATGAGATCCTTCACCTTCCCTAAAAAATAGGAAACCAAATGTGAGGTGGATTCTCACACTTGATTAATTTAGTTTTCATGAATATTAATAATAATTCATGTGCACTTGGTATTTTAGCCGTCATGTAATATATCCCTCATCCACATTGACTAGGGATCGTGACATAGGTTATTCCATGGTGTCAAGGTGTATGATACACTTATATGACACTTACGACACTTAGGGTGAGGTACCTAGGTGTGCAAATTTCATGTGTAACAGAGTGCCCCCTAAAGTGTGATGTCAGAAGAGAGAATGATGGCTGAAGCACTTTACAAATCTTTAATGAAAGTGGGTCAAGTTTTTGAGAATCCTTTATGACATATTTTAACATAGTTACCAACTTAATGAGAACTGTGACCTCAAAACGAGAACTCTGGCCGAAAAAAACCATATTTTTGCATAAAAAACATCAAAATCAACCCCCAAATCAAAAAGTGGTGCTATCGGTAGCACCATTTTTTAAAACAGGGTGAAAATTACAACATTTTTCAAACATGGGCTTCAAAACTTAGACAATAGCTCAGAAAAACCTTAAAATCAACACCTAAAAACAAATAAGATATTTTTGAATTATTTTTTCTTTTCAAAACGTTAAATTTTGAGATCATTTTAAATCGTATTTTTATCACTTGGTACCATTAAAACCAAAACCTCAAAATCAACCATCAAATTGAAAAGTGTTGCTACCGGTAGCACCCATTTTAAAATTGGGTATGAAAATGACACATTTTTATAATGTGGTAAAAGAACTCATAATTACTATAGACAAAATCATAAAAGAAACCCTTAAATGTTTACTTTTTAAATTTTATTATCACACAAAGCACAAGGTAATACATAATGCCATGAAAATATCACAATATACTTTAAAAATTCAACGTCACTTTTTAATAATATTTTACTTTTAATAAAAAAACAGTAAATAAAAGTTACATTGAATGAAACATAAATAATTTCTTAATTAGTATTGTTATATTGACCGTATTCAAAAAATATGAGCTAATAAATTTTATGAGCTAACAAATTTGTGAAAAACTAAGAAAAAATAGAAAGAAATGAAAAAAATTTAAAATTTCCCCGAAAAACAATAATTAAAAAAACAAAAATACATTTTTTTTGTAAAAAATAATAGCCAAAAATTATATTTCAAACTAAACTATTTTTTTTTTATCTCCTTTCATATTTGTGTCGTCATAAATTATGCACAAATTGTATTTTGTTATATACTTTCAAAAAATAAATGGGGCTCTAGAGGCGGGAGGGTACAAAATGGAATAGAATAGACAGTCAATACCAATCCTGACTGACTTGTAGGGTTACCCATGAAAATAAAGGATGTTTTGTGGATGGGTAGGTGCTGGTAGCCTTTTTTATGACTCCCTGTGGGGTAGGGGCGAGATGGAAGGCTTCATTCGGGAAAGGTCCTCATGGACCGGCTCCCACCAATCGAAGTTTTGTGCATTTCAGATGGTGGTAAACTCTATAGTTATCAACTGGGCCTTGGAACAAATAGGACCGCAGAGAAAGCTCCACGGAGACATGCCAATGACTCTCATGAGGTGCTTGCAGATATCGGGAACACAACACAAATTGATAGTGAAGGCAATATTTAGTCGAGTATGATTAAGATAGAAAATACTGGTAGGTTCATATGAACACTTTTCTTTTTTATAAATGGGAGGTCTATAGGAGGTGATGACTCTAGATCTTTTGGCTCTGCTCCTTCCTTGCCGGTAGTTTATCTATTGGCTCTGCTCCTTCATTACTAATCGAAAAGTTGCTATTAATGATAACAATCTAGTTGAATTTCTCGTTACTGTTATCTGTTGCGATCGGGGATTGGCCATGGAGGTTGGCGATGCCTGGCATCGCCCCAGCCCCCCCGCGGCCTAATAAACAAGCAATTACAACCTATGAAACATTTATATTGTTGAAAATTATATGAGTAAATTTCCACTCATTATAAATATGCACATTATATGTTTATATCTTTGAATTAATAAATTTGATTAGTATAATATTTCAATACTAAATAGTTACGTAGACATAATCAAAGTACAAGTGTAAATAATATGTTTATCATCTTGAAAGAAAATTTAACCAAAACTTGAGTAGTGTGTCATTTCTCTATATAGATAGTTACATGGTTGACAATATATATTTTTTCATTATAGTTGACAATCTAAATTTTCTAAAAATAGATTTATCCATAATTTATTATCTAAAAGCAATATGATTTTTGTCTTTAATAATCCATATTACTTGCTCTCTAATGTTCCCCCGAAAACAGTATAACTTCATAATAAGAAGAGATTTTATTTTTTTATAACTTTAATCCATTTTTATGAACAAATCTGTCATATATAGAGAGATATAGATTCACATTCCATAATCTTCACACAAAATGAATGTTAGAATGCAAAATACTTTATTACATTTTTTCTGGCTTTTAAATTGAGTTTTTGTTTAATCTGAGCTTTTATATTAAGGAAAGGATGAATTGATAGTGAAGTAACAAAATTAATTGATATCAAATATTTTGATGTCATCAGAATGGACTGGTTATGAATCTTTTTGAATTGTGAGGATCTATTTGCTATGACAATCTGTTTCTTCTGGAAGTTCACGTTCTGTTTCCTCCTAGTGCTCATCGGCCATTGATATTTGATTGTACAGTATGTATCAGAAATTTTAAATGGCAAAGACACTCCACTAACTTATCATCCTTTTTTAGAGGAGAGTTTCCTCCAGACGTTCATCAACCCAATTTCATTTGCTTGTACTAGTATTTACTTTGTAATCGACACTTTAATTTACGTACTACTCCACGAACCAAACATCCCTATTGAGAGAGTTCCAGAGTCCCATGGATTGATCTGAACAAACGACCACTTGGTCTATCCGTTGCCTGTTGATTCGTCCACTTGTTTGGATTTTCGTTGGTTTGATTAATCCGTCTTGGTTCGATGAATTTGAATTGATTAATGCATCATTGCATGGCATAGCAGGTACTCTGAGAAGAATACATATCTGAAAGACCATGCTAGCAAAGGAAACCTACTGTCAAAATGTTTTGGCACTATCTTGGCCGGAAGCCAAAAATCTAAAGCTGCGGGTCTACAGAGCAGAGGAACCATGCTTGACGAATGAGTTTCTCTTGATAATTTATTGCCTCTGGATATGCAGAGAATTGAAGCAATGGCACTGGAAGGGTTGAAGATACATGCCGAAATGGCAGAAGAAGAAGCCCCGTATAATGTTCCACCAGTTCCATTGGCCAAGCAATCGAAGATTAACGGGAAGGATGGCATCACTGACTCAAATAGCTCAAACTCAAATAGATTAATGGCCATGGACATTTCTATAGAAGAATGGATGGGGTTCGACTCAGGTCTGTACGATGAAGTAGCAACTACTGAAAACACATGGGCAATTCTCGCAACCCACCATGCACTAAAACACCAAAACTTTCGGGCTTTTGCAAACAGACAGAAGAAAAAAGAGGAGGGCTACATGGGTAACTCTCTCAGGATTGCGCTTCTCATCCAACTTCGCGATCCTTTGAGAAATTTCGAAGCTATGGGGTGTACCATGATAGGACTCGTGGAGGCCGAGAGAGTTGTAGTCCCTTGTGGTTCAAACAAGGAATTAGCCGATGAAGATTGGGATCCTCCGAGTTTCAAGATCAAAAGCGTTCACATGTCTGGACTCAAACTTGATGAAAAGAAGGTTCGGAGGGTAATCTGGGGTAGCCAAAAACATCAATATCAGAAGAGTACAGCCTCCAGATGGCTGATCACCAACGGCATGGCCAAGAACAACTGACATATAAATTATTTGCTCAAATCCAATGCCCAACAACAGCCTGCGAATATAAAGACAAGAGAATTTGTTTGGAGCATATCGGGACGCTTAAATAGAAGTAGCATAGAGGCAGCCACGGTACTAAATTCCCACCTCTGAAATCCAGACATAGTTATTCCAAACCAGGCCCTTTTAAGGAGAGTCTAATGGAAGCATGGTAAGCCAAATTTATAATTATTTGAAAGTTCTATTGGCCGGGATCTCATGAAATGACATGAAACTTGGGATCGCCCTATGAGAATAAGACTTCAGACATTCATGAGCATGACCAGGAGGAATTTGTGGTACCTAATAAACAAACAATTGAGTATACTGACATCATTGTCTGAGCCAAGCAAAAGGTGTATGCCTCTCTCTTGCTCAGGTCGTGACAGAATTGGGGCTTTCAGTTCTCTCACTCTTGCACATCGATGTCAGATTTGTCGGGCTGCTTGTGTGCCCTCCTTTCGCCACTTCCTTGACCGAATCCGAGATCTAGAGCACCCTTTCCTTGATCGCACAATCTGGACATAAGTCAAACAAACCAGTGCACCTCTTTTCTCCTTCCCTTACCTCCAGGGTTCGTCCTCCGTATCCTGTGAGCATTAGATGAAATCCAGGAAGGAGTTCAACCTACTTTACTCCTGTCCGAAAATTTTGACCTCATATCCCACTTACAGTCTTCCTTCTGTTGCAAGTCCAGCCTAATTGTTTTGCAGGGAGCGCCAAATTTCTGTCGCTGGGAGTCCAAACTTGTGCACAAACATCACTGGTTATTCTCTGTTGCACCCGGGGCTTGGCCATGGAGGCTGGCGATGCCCGGCATCGCCCCAGCCCCCCCGCGGATAAGGCATGGTCCCAGGCTTGGCCATGGAGGCTGGAAATGCCCGACATCGCCCCAGCCCCCCCCGCGACTAAGGCACGGTCCCATGGGACCGTGACTTAGCCGTGGGGGGGCTGGGGCGATGCCGGGCATCGCCAGCCTCCATGGCCAAGCCCCGGGTGCAACAAAAAACAACCAGTGATTCTGTATAAAATATTCAAACTGCTGATAACTGAATGTGATTCCATCATAATATCTAGAATTGGTAAACTTTCTATTTGGAGATCGCTACCAGCCCATAACTCTATCCGTTGTATGTTCGAAGACTTTTAGATTTTACAATTTACTTGCAGCAATTGATGCTTTGGCAACCATAAGATC
>ML778292.1:504867-605687 GCA_009831015.1 Picea engelmannii
AGATGAAAAATGAGCATTTAAAAAAATAATGTGGAAACATTGGGGATCGAAAAATTGAAAATATCAAAAATCATCTAAAAACGGAGAGGGGGTGCTACCGGTAGCACCATTTTTAAAAACGAGGTAAAAAATTGGACCCCCCCAAAAACGAGAACTCTGGAGAGTTCTCATTAAGTTGGTAACTATGTTTTTTGTCTCCCTTGAACATTGCACCTATTTGCATCTCATCTTACAGTTGGGTAATCTGCTTGTCTCTGAGTCATACCAATTCCATGTGTCAACATATGTTTTCGTCAAGTCGAAGAGTGCTCTTATTTTCGTCACATTACATTCTTAGTACTCGTCGAGTCAATGCTTCCAAGTCAGTTGTCGTGCCTCATCATGTTCAAGGGAAGTTTCACTTCAAACCATCTATCTGCAGTATTGTCAGTTTCCATTTCCTGTGTCAGTCCATACTCATTTGATTCACTATCTTACATCACTTTTCTATGTCAGCTTCGTTTCGTTGATGGATGATACACCAAGGCCTTCCTTTGACGAGTCTTTTCATTTCGACTTCAACACATCATCCATGAATTAGAATTAGAAACCAGTTAGTACCTTGCGACCTGCATGCCTCAATGACAAGCCTCCTCGCTTCCGACAGTGGGTTCACATCATTGACCTCTGATCGGATGTTTCCATGAATGTTCGACTTCAACTCATTTATTCACATTTGTTGGATTGTACTAGGGTACCTTGGGATTCATTGACATCACTGGTGATTTCCCTCACACTTGTTAACAATTTACCTCATTGATCGGTAATCAAGTGGTTTCTACCATGTTCGACATCAAAACATCTATTCACATGGCTAGATTCGTCCAATTTCTGTTGTAGGAAAATCCCCCTGCGGACATACCAAGACAAAAAACATGCTAACATTGGACACTAGAATTCCTTTGAATCTAACTAACTAATCAAAAAGAGAAGGAGAAGGAAGAAAGTGTGATGCACCTTATTTCGATGTTTGTCCTCGCTGCTCCAACTTGATCTTGATCTCCGAGCTCCTTAGCACTATTTGACACTTGCGATGCAATGGACAGTGAGACAAAGAACTCCTAATCTACTCTATAAGATTAGTCCAATCAAATCCATCTATATCACAAACATATGTAAAGAGACATAGTTTAGAAGGAAATAGGCCAAGCAATATATTAATATGAGAACTCAATAAGATTACTTATAGACTATAGATGCAGTTGCAGTAGCTTCCCCAAGTCCTCCTCGTCCAACCCTTGCACAAAGATCCCAAAATCATAGGTTTGATATCCTAAATATTTCTCGCAAGACCATAAGTTTGGTATCTCTAAACTCTTCTATTCCCTCCATCTCCATGGAAAGCCCTTATTATATAGGATTTGGAGGCTTAACTACCTTGGAGAGGATCGATCACTCATCGGATCCACTAAACAAGAATCTGAAAGATATTTAGGGAGAAAATATCTCTTAAGGATTTTAGGGAGGAAATATCTCTCAAATATTTTAAGGAGGAAATATTTTAACCATCCATGAGATCCTCCACCTTCCCTAAAAAATAGGATGGATTCTCACACTTAATTAATTTCATTTTCATGAATATTAATAATAATTCATGTGGACTTCGTATTTTGGCCTTAATGTAATATATCCCTCCTCCACATTGACTAGGGATTGTGACATAGGTTATTCCATGGTGTCATGGTGTATGAGGTACTTATATGACACTTACGACACTTAGGGAGAGGTACCTAGGTGTGCAAATTTCATGTGTAACAATCTAGTCTTAGGATAATCTTATATAATCTTATACATTGAATATATTGTAAAGGAGTGCCCCCTCTCAAAGAAGACTATTACTCATTGAATTTTATCATTCTCAAGGCATTGATTTATACAAAAAAAAAGGACTTGTTTTGGCCTCATGGAAAAAAATTGTTTGTTACAAAGGCTAGTGGAGGACGGGGTGTCAAAAATCCCTCTCTCTTATCCAAAGCTCTAGTTGCAAAAAATATTTGGAGGCTTATACAAGGAAAAGGACTATGGATCCAAGTAATTGATGTAAAATAGATCACCCTGACTATAGTTCAAGATTGTATTAGAAACCCATACAAATAATTACATAATGCTTCAAACATTTGGAAATATATGAATTCAACTTTTCAATTGGTAGGCAATTGGTTGATCTAGAAGGTGGGCAAGGGAGAGAAATTTCAGATAGGTCTTGATCCTTGGATAGACAGTAAACATTTGCATAGACTATATTTTCGTTTGATCTAGGATCTCAGAAGTAAAGGATTTTACTATCTTAGACAAATTGTGAACTCAAAGAGGTCTACAATTTGGCAACAACATTGGCTTGCCTAGAAGGAGAAGGGATTGAGAGAAGAATTTGATAAAAAAAATGGAATGCTTATATAGAGGTTTTAAAAGAAATCAATACTAAAATTAGATAAGATGCTGATCAATTGATTTGGTCTCTCAATACCTATTGAACATATGTGACTAAGACAAGGTATAGATCACCTGCTGAGGAAGGCTTGGAAGGCTGAAAAGCTTGGTGGTGGATAATTATTTGGAAGTTAAAGTGCCTCTAAAAAAATAAAAAAATTAATGTGGCTGATTTTAAACAATAAGACTCCTACTCGAGAGGTGTTTCAAAAGAAGAACTTTCATTGTCCAAATTGGTGTAGCTTGTGCAAACAAACAAATGAAATCATAGAACATTTAATGATGTTTTATTCCTTTATTAAAGAGGTTTGGAAAGAAGTGGAAGGAATGGTAGGGATAAAAAATGTATATGAATGAGGAAACATAGAAGAAACATTTAAATCTTGGTACTCCAGAAAGAATATAAAGAATATCAAATCCCTTCCCCTCAACATAGCATGGGGAGTATTGCTTGCTAGACATCTGAGATTATTCGAAGGAAAAGAGACATTTCCTCTTAAATGTGCAATTTAATCTCTCAATATCTTAAATACTTACCCATAAGTGAAGGAAAAACATTCCAGACATGAAGCCATAAAAGAGGTAATAAATAAGAATACTTTATGAGCATTACTTTGATGGAGCATTGAAAGGAAACCCTCCCAAAAAAAAGGTGTAGGAAAAATATTATATATTTTCTCAACACATTGTATATGTTTCCAAGTGGGTATTGAGCAAGAATCTAACAATTTTTGTAAACTCATGACTCTCAAACTAGTTCTTCACCTAGCCCAGGAACATGGAGTCTAGCAAATACAAATCGTTGGTGACTCTCTGGTCATCTAATGTATTTGAAAGGAAGCTAAAATTGGAAACTTTACTTTATAACTCCTTTATGATGATATACAATTACACTTACAACTTTCTCTCATATCTTTTTCTTTTACCTTTGTATCTTATCATGACTGAAGATTAACCACATATTTACTAAATGATGCAATTTTTTTTTTTGGTAATTTTTAAAACAAATTTTAGCACTCGTCTTCTTCCCCAGTTCACACGCAACATGACTGAGGATTATCTTATCATGACTGAGGATTAACCAACCACATATTTAGCACTCGTCTTCCTCCCCAGTTCGCGCGCAACATCACTAGGAGATGGCTAGTCCAGCGCCTTCAGAATCTCTCGGCCATCTCTATTCTCACGCTCCAGGACGCCCCGGCACAGATTGGGAAGGTAGAAGAAATCAAGAAGGAGGAATATATCACCCTACAATTCAGGAATCAATCACCTTTAAATACATGTGTGTCTTCTCTGTAAGGAATTGGAAACACTAGCTCTGAGAAGGGTGGTGAATTCGATTCAACAGGGATTTCATCATGGCCAGCAAACATCAAGGAACCAGCTCCAAAGTGCTCCAAGCTTCAGCAGGAACTTGATGACCTCCGTTCTTTGGTAATATCAATTAAAAGTTCCTGCTGACCTCCGTTCTTTGGTAATATCAATTAAAAGTAGATTGGGTACTCTTGCATCCCAAGTTCTAGCTAGTTTTGGAGTTAAATGTAAATCATAGATGGTCTTTCCAGTCACTGAATGAAGAGATCAATGCTTTAAGAAGCCAGCTGGATGAAATCCACCTCCATCCAGCCTTCTAGGGACAACAACAAAATGCAACAGCATACAGGAATCTGCAGATTCCAGTCCTTTTTTAGATCTGAACATCAGTGTCCAAAAACCACAGGGCATGGAAATGGTGGATGTAGATGCTCAGAACAAGTTTTCTCCCTAAGATTTTGATTTTGTTTGTATGTGCTGGAAATTTTGGCTGTGTTTAGGGGTCTTTTTTAGAATTCATACTACCAGAATTTTGGACAAGCCTAGCACACCCTCCATTCAGGTCTTGAACTTCTCCCACTTCGGAAAATTTTGCCCTCTTTACTCTCAATGCAGGCTTTTTATAATATAAATTTTCAAATTTAGGTTTAAATAAAAAAAAAAAAAAAAAACATTTTTTTATTATTATTTATATGCAAAACCAAGTGGTATTATTAAACTCCACTAACTCAAGTAAAAAAAAATTATGTTTTTAAATTAAATAAATTAAAACTCTTTTATCAAAATGTATCATCATGAAAATTAGATTAAAAAATCTTTACTAGCATCTTAACAAAATTAATTGATAAAGTTGTACACTAAGATCTATGATGCCATGGATAATTACATCCAAAGGCGTACACCTATTGACAATAGGCACAATTAATGATATTTTAATCTTATTTAACCTTAAACCCTAATGGGCACAATTAATGATCTTTTAATTTTATTTAACATATTCTTAATCATCCTCCAAAGTCAATGGGTCAGATTTATTGTTCATAACTTTCTTGCATTTATCAAGGCATCCGTTAACATGTTTACTTTTTAACATTTACCTAATCACATTAAAAAATTACTGTAAGGATATGTAATTGTCACATTTAAATGATTAAGTAGGATTAAACCTTTCGGCGTTCTCAGCCAAGAGTTAGCGGCTGTGCTAGTTTAATTTCCTTACAAGACTGAAAAACCAATTCTTTTGTGATAATTTAATTTTCTTAAACGACTGAAAAACCAACCAATTTTTTTGTGATAACTTAATTTCCTTAAACGACTGAAAAACCAATTTTTTTTTGAGAGTTTGTCTAAACGTTTTATGTTTTGGTATTGTTGAGATCGGTGATATTTAAGTTTTTTTTATGTTTTGGTATTGTCGAGATCGGTGATATTTAGGTTTTGGATAATTTAATTTTCTTAAACAATTGAAAAACTATTTTTTTTTGTGTTTTTCTAAACTTTTTATGTTTTGGTATTGTTGAGATTGGTGATATTTATGTTTTGGTATTGTTGATATAAATTTGAATAGATGCAATTTTTTGTTATTTAAATTGTATTTTTGAATGTATAAATGAATCTAGTCTTTATTTATATTTTGGTATTGCTGAAATAGATAATAGAAATTTAAATAGATGCAACTTTTTTGTTGTTTAAATTGCATTCTTAAAAATTCTGAAAATTTTGCATTCAAATCTGCAAATCCAACAATTTCTCACTAAATTTTGAACAAAATTATAATAAATAGAACATTTAAAATATAAACAAAACATTCCAAACCTAAATCCAACAATTTCTCATCAAATTAATAACAACCAAAACATATAACGTTTAGAATACTAATACGAACATGTTTAGCCTTGCCCAAAACAAAATTCCATTGCTATTTACGACAAAGAACGGCATTCCGAACATGTTTAGCCTTGACCAAAACAAAATACTATTGCTATTTAAGACAGACAAGTGTTAATAAATGAATCCACATTTTTCCAAAGTGCTCCTCCCTCTTTCGATACCGCCGCAACGACAACCACACTCACTGCCTTCACCGTCCGTTTAATCTCCTCCGCCGCCATTAATCTTCGCACCGCCGTTTCTACCTCGTGCCTTTTAGCCACGCCATCGCTCGTCTTCAACTCCACCGCCACTTTCACTTCCTTAACCAGAAGCGCAGCGTTTATCGACTGGTCGGAATGCAGCGGCAAGCCGATCATCGGAACGCCCGCCGCCACGCTCTCCAGAACTGAATTCCATCCGCAGTGGGTGATAAAAGCCCCCGTCGCTTCGTGTGCCAAAATCGCCGCCTGTGGCGCCCAAGGGGTCTCGATAAGGCACCGCCCCCCAAGCTGCTGCTCGTAGCCCTCCGGCAGAGCCTCCGCTTTCCACTCTGCCGGCGACATCGGGTTAACTCCGAGTGTTGACCCGGGGGGCGACGACATCGGGTTATCTCCCAGTGTTGACCCGGGGGGCCGCAGCACCCAAAGGAAGGGCTGCTCGCTCGCCTCCAGACCCACTGCAAGCTCTTTCACCTGTGCCGGAGAAATATACGACTCTGACCCGAACGCCACGTACACGACGGAGCCAGACGTTTGGCGATCCAACCACTCTACAATCTCCGCGTCCCTGGGCCTCTGGATTTTGTCCCTTCGCGGCAGCTCAACTATCGGCCCGACTGCCCAGACTGGCTTGCCGCCTCCGTCACCGCTCTCGAGGTGTTGGAGGAATTTCGGCTCCAGCTCCCGGAACGTGTTGACGAGAAGCCCATCCGCGACTCGCGTGAATTCCATGTGCCGACGGACCTCTGCCATGACAAAGTCCGGCAAAACCCAGCTGCCGACGGCGTCGGCAACTTCCGGCAGCAACTGCGGTGCCGCCTTGTGGCGGCACACGGCGTCCAGGCACAGCCAAGTGTACGCGCTCCCGGGTAGGAACATGAACGACTGAAAGCCGAACCCGGCCGCCACGGCGGCGGACCAACCCATGAACAAGTCGTAGATGAGAATTACACGATCGGGAGACGGGAATCCCCGGGATTCGTAATATTCGCGGCCGGTCAGCTCCGCCATGAAACCCTCTAACGGTTCCCTCATTTTGTGTATGAGATCGAATATCATGGGCAGCTCATGGCCGGAGATGTTATTGACGTTCTGTCTGCCGGGCGGCAGAGGAGATTCTCGGACAGATAAATCGTGGAAATAGAAGGGCAGATCACCCCATCCTTGCACCCGCGAGAGGAGAATTTGAAGGTTTGAAGGGAGGGTAACACAGATGACTGTAACGCCTCTCGTCGCCAGCATTCTTGAGAGCTTGAGGATTGCATTGAAGTGGCTATGGGCTAAGAAGGGCAGAGTTACCGCGTACAATCTTCTTCCACTACCTTCCATGGCGGCCTGGATGGGCAATGCTACAGAGAAACTTTATTAAATAATATCAGAGCAGACGAGGAGAAGACCACAAAAACTGAAGTGAATGCAAAGAATGTGGAAAATAATAGCCGGTATTCAAAACGACGGACTTAATAAGCGGATAAACCTGTGGTGGTTTTTGAAAGTTCTTTTATCTATTTTTAAAAGATTAAAGTTGTTTCAAAGTGATTAAAATTTTTTAAACAATGGTAAAAATTCTATAAAATGTTATTTTCGAAATTTTAATAAATTACATTAAAAATTTTAATATGAAATTTTAATATGGACGGTAAAAAAAATTGGATTTGTCCATTAATTAGCATGCAATTCAAAGTTTTAATCTAAACAATATTAAAAAATAAAATTTAAACAATAAAATATAAAATATAATGAGTTTATATAAATTTATATCACCAAATTCCAATTAAAAAATCATTTTATAAAACAGAAACAATTCAAAACACTTAACAAAACACTTAATCATATACTTGACAAACTTAGAAACGTGGGACCAATTATTATACTACAATAAATAGAATTACAGGCAGAGACGTAAATTCATAAACAAGTCAATCAATCATAATTCATGAACTTCGAAACGAATAACAATTATCATATATTCCATAGCTGATTGGATAAGGTTGCAGGCATAAACGTAATAAGATTGGAGCAGGAAATGTAAATTAGGAAACCTAGAAACCAGCACCAATTATCATATGACACGTCATAATTGATGGGATAAAATTGCGTGCAGGAAACGTAATAATCAAACTTAAGTTACATCAATGGTTTAAGTTGTTTTCTCAATCAAAGACTCGTACACAAACAGGGTAAAAGAGGTCAGGTTGGATTTTGACGTGAGGCAGAAAGTTGTTTCCATTTCAGAACGTATTTGATATGTAGTTTGAAATTCAGAACTTAGAAAGTGATAGGTAATCAGTGATAAAATTAATATAATTTTTATATTTTTATACTTATTAATTATGTTGAAGGTTTACACTTATTGATAATGGGCAGATTTAATAGGGGTTTAGTGTTTAATAAGTTTTTATGGACAGGATTAAATATGGCTGGAATATTCTTAGTAGTCACACAAAATAAATCGTTGTGATTTCAATCATCAACTTCCTATCTATTATAAAGATATCAGTTTATGTGTTTATTTTTTTACATTTACCTAATCATATTTAAAAATTACTTTGATAACTAACTGATTGCCACGTAAGTGATTAACATAAATTAAAATATTAACACCAGATAAATGAAGTACAACCATTTATTTGTTAATCAATAATAAAATTTAATAAATTCTTTACCAGCCGATACCTTTCGACGTTCTCCAACCGCTGTATTAGCGGCTGTGCTAATAATTAATCAAAATCAATGATATTTGTTTGATAAAGGTGAAGATTTACATTTTATTTTGACAAATAGAGGAATGTACCAACTCTACTAAAAAAATTTCACATTCCTCTTTTTCAATGTCATTTTCAATTTCAATTCAACAATCTATCAATTTAACCACACACACACACACACACACACACACACATATATATAAGACCATTAGTGTCACCCCATCGTAAGGGTGGGTTAGGGTAAGATTGGGGGAGATAATAGGTATAAGGATGGAGGTAAGAGAGACAGTGGACATGATTCATAATTATGAGAGTGGGGGAGACAATGAGTCTACATTTGGACAAGTATTGTGTGCATTGTAATGTATAATTATGAGGGTGGGGCTATGGGGAGATAATGGATATGAGGATGGAGGTAGGAAGAAACAATGGACATGAAGCATAATTATTAGGGTGAGTAGAGACAATGAGCTCACCCTATGAGGGGGAGTATGTGTTAATGGAGGAAGATAGTGGCCAACCCCACTCTACTCTCACCCTCACCATTATTCTGAAATGAGGGCAGACAATGGGCATGGTAGGGGTCACGATGGATGAAGACAATGGACATGATATCTATTGTCTCCCCCCCCCCCCCAAAATTATGAAATGAGGGTAGGGATGGGGCAGTAATTGTGCATTTGGAATGCACACATGTATGAGGGTGATGGTGGGGAGAGATATTGGGAAAAATTTATATGGGAGAAGATATTGGGGCATATGAGAGTGGTGTGAGGTTAGATATGAGGGAAAACTTCATATAAGGTGCATGTATAAATTCTTTCCAAATATCTCCCCTAGCTCCATCTCTCAAGCCAATGATTCTCCTTAAGCAATTTTGGGAACTCTCTATTAAAGATTCTCCTTTAGACTTGCTTGATCATTACCTTGTTATTGGTTCATTGTAGTGAAACAAAGAGAAAGGAACAAAGATATTATTTTGTTCATAGTTTTTTTTTTTCTTAGTGGAAATTTGATGGTAAATATCCTATAACTTGGATATTCCAAATGGATAAATTCTTTGATATACACCAAGTGCCAAGCTTACCATAGGAAACTGTTGCATCCTTGTATTTAGAAAATTTCAATTTGTTTAATATTAAAGGATTTGTGAAAAAAAAGATTCTATTATCTCTAGGTCCGTTTTTATGGAGGAAATGATAGCACATTATGGGGATATTAAGATAAATACATTCCTTAGTCAATTGATAAATATTCAGAAAAATAAAACGCCCAATTACATAGCATATTCCACAATTCCAAAAGCTCACTCTCGGGGTAAATAACATTATAGAGGAAAATTTGTTGGATCTCTTTATGGGAACTTTAAAGGAAAAAATTCAACATGAGGTACATTTCTTCAAACCTAAATCTCTAGAGAAAGATTCCAATATGGAAAGGAAAGTGGAAAACAAAAATATGACTACTAGAAGGGTGGCACTAACAACTATAGAGAGCACCATGTTCCCTCTCCTAACCTTACTCAACCGGCTAAGTTGACACATCAAAAAATGGATGAAAGAGAAGCAAAGGGACCATGTTTCAATTGTGACAACAAGTACAGTAAGGGGGATAAATGTATTGAGAAGAAATTATTCTACATAGAGAATGAAGAAGAATATGTTTAAGAATTGGAACCATCACAAAATATAGAGGTAGAAGAGACTGCTCCAACGATATCTTGCCATGCATTACCTGGCATCAATACTCCAAAAAACCTTAAGATAGAATGATATATCAAAAACAAATAGGTAACAATGTTGATTGATTCTATTAGTACCCATATAATCTTCATCAATTACAAATTAGCCAAATTTTGAATTGCTTTGTATTTCCAATGCCGAAGTTTCAAGTAATGATTGCACATGGAGGTATCATAAACTGTTCAGAGAAGTGCCATAGTATTAAACTCAATATGGGGAGTATTTATTGGATAGTCTCATTATTGAAATACAAATAGGTGGTGTTTATATTGTATTAGGGGTCTAATCGTTGCAATCATTGGGAGCAATGGTCCTTAATTTTCAAGATATTTTCATGAGATTTTTCTCACAAGGCAAGGAAATTGAGCTTAGAGGTATCCAAGGGAAATTCTATAAAGTGATAATCGCAAACACCATGACAAAATTACTCAAAAAGGGACACCATGGTGTAATTGCACATTTTTTCTCACTAAATGTTCGAACATATGTATCCTTTGCTCAAATCGATCTCCAAAAAATTATCAATAATTATTCCAAGGTATTTCAAGAGATGACTAAGAGTCTTCCATATACTGAAGATCATGCTCATGCTATTCATTTGAAATGAGGAAGTTTACATCCAATATTCCATGTTTCAAGTTACTTAAAGAATATAATCGGTGACAAGATCCCAATCTAAACTATTTTATCAAAAATTAATGGAGAAAGGAAAATCATACTAGAACCAAAAATAATCCTTGAAACAAGGATTTTAAGCAACTACAAAATCGAGCAATTACTGAGTACATGTTCAAATGGAAGAGTTAACCTAGGAAGATGAGTTCTTTATGCATACACACCTACAGTTGTCAAGTGTTTAAGAAAACACTTCTTTGAAGGGAAGGGGAATGTTAAACCCTAGACAAGGCCCCATGTGAAACATAAAAACCATTATTAAGCCTTATATATTGAGTTATTAAATTTCTAGTATTATACTATTAGGTTAGCTAGAACCTTTCACTATACCCTTTCATTATAATTGCACCGTTTGTCTCCTATATATATACCAAGGAGATCTACTCTTAGGATCATCTTATCTAATATTATACATTGAATATATTGTAAAAGGAGTTCCCCCCCTTAAGAAAAGTATTACTCATTGACTTTTTATCATTCTCAAGGCATTGGTTCATAAAAATAAAAATAAATGGCTTGTTTTGGCCTCATGGAAAAAATTGGTTGTTACAAAGGCTAGTAGAGTATGGGGTGTCAAAAACACCTCTCTCTTATCCAAAGCTCTAGCTACAAAACATATTTGGAAGCTTATACATGGAAAAGGACTATGGATCCAAGTAATCGGTGTAAAATATATCACCGCAACTATAGTTCAAGATTGTATTAGAAACCCATACAAATAATTGCATAATGACTCAAACATTTGGAAAGCTGTGAATTCAAATTTTCACTTGATAGGAAATTGGTTGATATAGAAGGTGGGAAAGAGAGAGAAAGTTCAAATAGGCCTTGATCCTTGGATAGACAGTAAAGGTTTTCATAGATTATCTTTTTCGTTTGATCCATGATCTCATAAGTAAATGATTTTACTCTCTTAGACAAATTGCGAATTGGGAGAGGTCTACAATTTGGCAACAACATTGGCTCTCCTAGGAGGAGAAGGGATTGAGAGAAGAATTTGATTAAAAAATGGAAGGATTCTATGGATGTTTTAAAAGAAATCAATATTAAAATTATATAAGATGATGATCAATTGATTTGGTCTCTCAATCCCTCTTGAAAATGTATGACTAAGATAAGGTATAGATCACTTGCTGAGGAAGGCTTGGAAGACTGAAAAGCGTGGTGGTGGAGAATTATTTGGAAGTTAAAGTGTCTCTCCAAAAATTAAATTTTCATGTGGTTGGTTTTAAACAATAAGACTCCTACTGGGGAGGTGCTTCAAAAGAATAAATTTCATTGTCCAAGTTGGTGTAGCTTGTGCAAACAAACAAATGAAACCATAGAATATTGAATGATGTTTTGTTCCTTTATTAAAGAGGTTTGGAAAGAAGTGGAAGGAATGGTAAGGATGAAAAATGTATAGGAAGGAGGAAACATAGAAGAAACCTTCAGATCTTGGCACTCAAAAAAGGATCCAATGAAGATCAAAGCCCTTCCCCTCAACATAGCATGGGGAGTATCACTTGCTATAAATATGAGCTTATTTTAAGGGAAAGAAACACTTCCTCTTAAATGTGTGATTTAATCTCTCAACATTTTAAATACTTACCCATAGGTGAAGAAAAAAAAATCTAGACATAAAACCATAGAAAAGGTAATAAACAAGAATACCTTCTAGGCATACTTTGATGAATCATTGCAAGAAAACCCTCCCAAAGAAAGTCTATGAGAAATATTATATTTTTCCTTAACACACTGTATACATTTCAAAATGGGTATTGTACAGGAATAAAACAATTTCCTGGCAATTAAACTAATTCTTCACCTAGCCCAAGAACATGGAGTCTAACCAGAACCCAAGAACAAGAACAAGAACATGGAGTCTAACAAATACAAATCGTTGGTAACTCTTTGCGGTCATAGTAAAATTAAAAACTTTACTTTATAACTCCTTTATGATGATATACAATTATAGTTACAACTTTCTCTCATATCGTTTTCTTTCGCATCTACATGGAAAGGAGCAACATATTGTATGGCCTTTCCAAATCTTGATTGGACTTGGTTCTAGGTACCTAGATTAATTCCATCCTACATGATGGTTAATCTACAAATTTTACAGATGCACTTTGTATCTTATCATGATTAAGGATTAACCACATTTACTTTTTAAATCTTGTAATTTTTAAAATAATTTTTTGAAAAAAGTAATAGAATATTGATATATGTAATTATTTATATAATTTTTTTGGAATTATAATCAAGTTTTTATGTGTAGAGTAAAAAAGGAAAATAAGAAGTGTTTTTTTCTCTAAAAACCTATTTAACACTTCTTAATAAATTTTTTTCGTTAAAATATATATATATATATATATATATATATGATTAATTAAAAAAAATTGATAATTTTTTTTTTTATGATTTATATATATTAAAAAAGCTTCAATACTTATCACAATATATTTTACAACAATCACTTAAACAAATTACATTAGCTCACTAAACTGTATAATTTCTATTTATATTATTAATAAAATAAATAAATATTGAAAAATAAAACAAATTCAAAACTATATATTATTATTTTTGGAGGCAACTGGTGTGGAAGAAGAAGACAAGTTGAGACAATTTACTCTTAAAATATAGAAGTGACCAACAATCAAGTTGAAACTTATGCGCTCTTACAAAGATTGCTTATACATAGATCTGAAAACATAGAGGTCTGAGAGATTTAAAAATCACTCTTCTCTTCCTGCCAATCCAAGTTTGAGATCATTTTTTCTTAGCATCCAAGGAATCACTAAGAAATTTAATCAATTCTTTCCATGGCACATCAGAAGAGATCTCAACTCCCCTCTGAATTGGTCCATAAATGAGTCAATGGAGAAATTGGTTTTTTTTATCTAGCAATGGAAGAACACTCCTTAGCTCCCTTTCCTTGTTCATGCCATGTTCCCTTGGCCTTGGATTTATTAGGGCTTTGTGCTGAGCTCTTTTGCTTGACACCACGTGGCCTCACAACAGGCCTGCCACTGGTCCTTTCTCTCTGTTTCGTAGGTTCCCTTCCCCGGCCTTTTCTTCCCTCTCCTCCTCTCACTCGTGCCTCCATTTTTCCTTCCTCCTGTACTCGCCTCTCACCCCTCCAGGAAGATCTGCGTTCTCACCTCCTGGTATCCCCCCTGGCATGCCGCTCCCCTCCAACAGTCCAACCTTTTTCCCATCTGTTTGTTGTGATGTCCCTGCTTGCATGATGCATATTCCACTTGCTTGTATTACCTCCCATCCTTCCCTGTCCTCGCAAGCCACTCCTCCTTTGTACGTCGGCTCCTCCATTTCGTCTCTTCCACTTCATCTCTCTTATGTTAGCACTCGTCTTCGTCCCAGTGCGCACACAACATCACTAGGAGATGGCTAGTCCAATGCCTTCAGAATCTCTCGGCCATCTCTATTCTCACGCTTCTGGACACCCCGCCACAGATTGGGAAGGGACAAGAAATTAACATGGAGGAATGTATCACCCTCTTTGGTAATATCAATTAAAAGTAGATTGGGTACTCTCGCATCCCAAGTGCTAGCCAGTTTTGGAGTTAAATGTAAATCTTAGGTAGTCTTTCCAGTCATTTTTGGATTTAAATGTAAATCATAGATAGTCTTTCGAGTCACTGAATGACGAGGTCGATGCTTTAAGAAGCCAGCTGGATGAAATCCGCCTCCATCCAGCCTTCCAGGAACAACAACAAAATGTAACAACATACAAGAATCTGGGGATTCCAGTCCCGACCCCCCTCCTTTTTTAGATCTCAACATCAGTGTCCAACAACCAGAGGACATGGAAATGGTGGATGTAGATGCTCAGAACAAGTTTCCTCCCTAAGATTTTGATTTTGTTTGTATGTACTTCAAATTTTGGATTTTGTTTGTATGTGCTTCAAATTTTGGCTGTGTTTAGGGGTCTTTTTTAGAATTCATACTACCAGAATTTTGGACTGGAACAATTGTATACATCATGAATATAATTTTAAACCTCAAGCACAACACACCCTCCATTCATGTCTTGAATTTCTCTCACTTATGAAAATTTTGCCCCTCTCTATGTTATTTACTCTCTCAATGCATCCCTTTTATGACATAAATTTTCGAATTTGGCTTTAAAAAATAATAATAATCCTTTTCTATTTATATGCAAAACGAAGTGGTATTATTAAACTCTAGGAACTCAAGTTAAAAAAAAATATATTATGTTTTCAATTAAATAAATTAAAACTCTTTTATCAAAATATATCATCATGAAAATTAGATTAAACAATATGTACCAGCATCTTTAACAAAATTAATTGATAAATCTGTACACTAAGATCTATGATGTCATCGATAATTTAATTTACTTAAAGAACTGAAAACTATATTTTTTTTTCTGTTTTTCTAAACGTTTTATTTAGTGTGCTTTTGTCTAAACGTTTTATGTTTTGGTAAACGTTTTATTTAGTGTGAGTTTGTTTAAACTTTTTATGTTTTGGTATTGTTAAGATTGGTGATAAATGTAAATGTTTTATCTAGTGTGTATTTGTCTAAACTTTTTATGTTTTGGTAAAAAGTTTTATATTTAAGTAAATGTTTTAGTTAATGTGAGTTTGTGTAAATGTTTTATGTTTTGGTATTGTTGAGATCAGTGATAAATGTGAACGTTTTATCTAGTGTGAGTTTGTCTAAATGTTTTATGTTTTGCTATTGTTGAGATCGGTGAACGTTTTATCTAGTAAGAGTTTGTCTAAAAATTTGTCTAATATCATATGCAAAACCAAGTGGTGTTATTAAACTTCACAAACTCAAGTAAAAAAAAATATATTATATTTTCAAATTAAATAAATTAAAACTCTTTTATCAAAATATATCATCATGAATATAAGGTCTCCTTCAACAGAGCCTTATAAAAAATAAGTTAAAATAGAGAAATGTTATCATAACTTTTGATCATTCATTATTCATTATAATAAACCACATATTCAACATCATAACAAACCACATATTCAGCAGCATGATAATAAACCACATAACACAACATAATAATGAAAATACATACCTCTAACTGATGCTACTGCTGTTCTCCAATTCTACCTGATGCTCTGCCCAAAACCGACTAACCTCCTAGCCAGCTAGGAACAGAACCTCTATGGCTCCCTAGCTCCAGGATTCCGTAAGGATTCCTGGCCCCCGAGCCCAAAACTCCCAGCAACAGGTGCCCCCTGTCTCAGTCCACCAAACTCCAACAAGTTCCTCTAGCAAAAACTAGTACCATCCTCCAGCAAGCTACTACAGCCTCAAACTAGCAATACAATACTCTCCTCTCAAAAATGATGCTCTCCCCCCCCCCAAAATCCAAAAGTCCTTTCTTGAGTGTTTTTCCCTTCTCTTATACTCCTTCTCCCCTCTCTCATTCACCGCCTTCTCCCTTTCATTAAGTCTCACCCACCTTATCCCTCCATTCAATGCCAACCACCTTATCCCCCTTATCTTTAATGGTTCCATCATTAGATACATTAAATCTCCATTTAATGAATTAATAATTTGTTAAATTCTAATTCATTAACCAGTATTTAATCATGAAATTAATTAATTAATTAATTAAACTAATATACATTAAACAAATATTAAATTAAGACAATTAATTAATTAACTAATATACATTAAACAATTATTTAAATCATGACAATTGATTAATTACTTAGGGTTGTTACATACACCCAACCTTCAGGAAACTTCGTCCTGAAGTTAAAGTATTTTATGATACAAGGGAAAAGACACACGGTTCACACATTCACATCCAATAACCAACATTATTAGTAAGTAAACTAAGAAAACTCATACATATTAGTGTACATATACAAGAAATGCATGTGTATCTAGTACATTCAAGTCTCGTGCATGTACTAATAATAATAACTATCACCCCTATAGTAATTTATGTATGCATCCAATCCAATCAACAAGACTATTCATTTTATAAAAGATAATAAACCAATGAAATGTTTGTGAATTCCCTTAATTACAATAATCTATCTCAACAATTTTATTTAAACAATTGTGGTTTAGTTACGTAATTATGAATATTCATATATACACATTTTCTTTT
Source organism: Picea engelmannii (assembly GCA_009831015.1). Taxonomy (NCBI): domain Eukaryota; kingdom Viridiplantae; phylum Streptophyta; class Pinopsida; order Pinales; family Pinaceae; genus Picea; species Picea engelmannii. The sequence continues at coordinate 521,981 of ML778292.1, forward strand.
TAGAAGGAAAACAATAAATTCCACCATAAGGCAAATCTCTATACGCTCTCAACTATTTCTACTCATCCTTCCTCCCGAACTTACTTCTATCTTCCATTCCTATCCTTCCTCTGCTTGACTATCTTGGAGCGTCAACTATATTGACCTAACTCTAAATAGAACCCGTAAGAGGAAGTGTCACTATCTTGACCAAGCTTCCCCAACAGGCAACTGACAGTCATCATCACACGTCTAAGGGAGCGTGAGCTAACACCGTCCTCCCATGACTCCAGGTTTCGGAGGATACACAGTGGGAAATGCCTCCACCCCTCCTAATAGGACTAGGGTCCACACCCTACAATGGAATATATAGTGGCACCATGTTGTTGGGAGTTTTGTCATCGTTTATTCAGTTTTGAACAATCTTACTTCCTGAAATCCTGCACTTGTCCACATGTCATAGCAATGCATCCAAACCAATATAATTTCACAGACAAAGATTCATACCATATTGTTTTTCGGCCAGTGGTCATGATATCCACTTTCATTATCATTATCCCTTGGCTATTTCATAGCCCAATGAACTGCAGATTAGTTTGTAACACAAACTCATACATATCTATACATTATCATCATGTAATTGCATACAACCATAATTTCATTTCGGTATCCACGTACTAACAACTTTAACATCAAAGTTTTCAAGTTAGAAATAGATCCCATAATATCCCCATAATTCAATTAACGTTACCCATTCATAGAATTATCATTTACATAATAGATTGCATCATATCCAACATCATTCAAATAGCATTTAAACCTTCATAGGATTCGCACCCACACAATATATCACATCATATCCATCATCATCAATAACATCTAAACATTCATAGAATTTACATTCACACAGTAGATCGCATCATATCCATCATTATTCAATTAACATTTAAACATTCATACAGGTTTCTGCGTCTTAAAATTTCAAGTGTATCATTAATAGTTTCATGGTGAATAATAAAAATAAATAAAGGTGATTAGGCCTCAGGTAATCCTAGTTGTCTAAGTCAAAAGGTGGTGTTACATACACCCAACCTTCGAGAACATATTCTTGAGGTGGTCAAAAAATGTGAGGGATAATCTTGTCGTAACTTCTCTGCATCTTCCCAAGTAGCAGATCCTAAACTATATTTGTCCCACTGGACCTTAACTTGGTCTACCAAACGGTTTCTAAGCTATCAAACTCTACGGTCCAATATGCTTAACGGTTTTACCGTGAGGGTTCCCGTGTCCGATACTTGCAATTCCTTCCAATTTAGTTTATGTGATTCGTCAGCAATATAATGACGTAGAACAGATAAATGAAAAACATTATGAGTTTTATGCAAGTGGGGCGACAGTACGAGACGATAGGTAATGGGTCCAATTTTCTCTTGGAGTTTGAACAGTCCTATAAATCGAGGTGATAACTTTGTCCCCTTCTCAAACCAAATGGTACTCTTATTAGGCCTACTACGAATGAAAACCTGATCTCCCACTTCATAACTTTGATTAGTCCTGTGTGCATCCGCATAGCTTTTCTGTCTATTCTGTGCTTCCTTTACTCTCTGCCTAATCCGAATCACCTATTCCTCCATCTCTTGAATCAATTCTTGCCCAACTATTACTCAATCTTCTAACCTCTCCCAACTCAACGGTGTTCTGCATGGCCTTCCATACAGAGCTTCGTAGGGTGGCATTCTGATGGAGCTATGAAAACTGTTATTGTAGGCGAACTCTACCAAAGGTAGGTACTTCTCCCAATGGGTTTGATTATCCATAACATACATCCTAAGCATGTCTTCCATAACCTGATTTACTCTCTCGGTTTACCCATCTGTTTCAGGATGATAAATTGTACTTAAGTTCAACTGAGTCCCCAACGCTGACTGCAAACTTGTCCAAAACCTAGAAGTAAATCTAGAGTCCCTATCTGAAATGATCTTCTTAGGTATCCCGTGCAATGGATGACCTCACTTACAACCATGCATGCCACATCAGTGAGATCATAAGTGTCTCTAGCCGAAAAAAAAATGAGCGCTCTTGGTCAACTTATCAACTATCACAAGGATGGCATTGTGTCTAAGAGATATGAGCAGCAACACCACAACAAAATCCATAGAAATGACTTCCCACTTGGTCATAGGAACATCATGTGGTTGTAGGGGACCTGTCGGGCGATGGTGGTCTGATTTCACTTGTTGATGCTCTAGGTACTTGGCGACAAAATGGACTACATCGCGCTTCATGCCTACCCAGAAGAAGAGATTTCTCATGTCTGCGTACATTTTCTTCACACTTTGATGTGCACAATAAAGTACTCTACGGGCTTCCTTCAGTATGATGCTTCAAATATCCCCACCTTCGGGGACGTACATCCTTCCTCGATATCTTAACAGTCTGTCTTTTTCCAGACTATATCCTTCATACTTTGGATCTACTTGCCTCCCACTCTGGAGGTTTGAAGTAACCTTTAAATACCATCTGTCTCCATGGAGTTGCATTAACACACATTCCCTTAGATTGAATTTTAAGGGTACCAAGGAGAAGACACGTGGCCTACTACTCAAGGCATCTGTGACCACATTCTCTTTTCCCTTGATATATGAAATACAAAAATCGTACTCACTCATGAACTCACTTCATCGCCTTTGCCTAGCATTCAGATCCCTTTGAGTGAAGAGATGTTTTAAACTTTGATAGTTCATTTTAAGCTCAAAGTTTCGCCCTACTAGATAGTGCCTCCAAAGTTTCAGAGCTAGCATTACAACTACCAACTCTAAATCATGAGTAGCATAAAGTTCCTCGTGTTTCTTCAACTTCCTTGATGCATAAGATGTCACTCCTCCATCCTGCATTAGCACGGCCCCCAACCCTTTCTTTGAGGCATCCGTGCAGACTATGAAGTTCTTTTCCATATCCGACACTCGTAAAATTGGTGCACTAGTTAGTAACCTTTTAGACTCGATGAATGCACTATCAAATTCTTCTGTCCATTCATACTTGACCCCCTTTCGCTTCAAAGTGGTGATGGGTTTCGCTATTTTAGAGAACCCTTCCACAAATCTCTGATAATAACCTACTAGCCCCATGAAGCTTCTTACCTCATGAGCATTTTTCGGCACTGGCCATTCCATAATGGCCTTTACCTTTTCTGGGTCCACAGAGATTCCTTCACCGGAAATGATATGACCTAAATAGTGGATTTATTTCTGGAAGAAGGAACACTTCGACAACTTCCCAAATAATTTGTTCTCTCTAAGGAAGGACAACACTACTCGCAAGTGTTCCTCATGTTCTCTTTCATTCTTGGAATAGATGAGAATATCATCTAGAAAGACTTGTACAAAGCGATCTAGGTATTTTCGGAATACACCATTCATGAGGCTCATGAATACTACTAGTGCATTGGTCAATCCGAAAGGTAGTACAACGAACTTGTAATCCCCAAACCAAGTTTGAAAGATAGTTTTTAGGAATATCGTCTTCCTTAATCCTTAACTGGTGATACCTTGATCGCAAATCAATTTTTGAGAATACCGCTGCTTCTTTCATCTGATCAAAGAGATCATCTATCTGTGGCATTGGGTACCTATTTTTCACTGTAGCACGTTTCAAGTCCCTGTAATCTATACACAATCGTAAGGAACCATCTTTCTTCTTCAAAAAATTTACTGGTGCACCCCAAGGTGAGACACTGGGCCTTATTAGCCCTATGTTGAGTAGCTCTTTCAACTGCATCTGCAATTCACAAAGTTCAAGCTCTCTCGCCTTGCTAGCTTTGCCAACACTACATTGTAATCTCCAATTACTTTAACTTGTTTGTAATCAAGCATCAAACCCATTTGTGTATCAATATGTACCAACTCATACCAATCAACCTTATACATTAATTAAACCTAATTAACTCAAATAAGTTTAAACTATTTTAATGAATTTAAATAAGTAATTATTAAAAAGAAAACAAATGTTAAAAAAAAATTATTATAAAATAATATTAATATTTTAATTTTTTGTTATAGATATATTTTTTAAAGTGATTAATATATAAATATATACATATATCCATATATTAAACAGAAATAAATAAATAATAATAATAAAAAAATCGAATAACCCTGGGCATCGTGGGACCTCGCATGAGGCTCAAGTGCCCCCTCCCTCTTTTCCATGTGTCCAAGCGTAAAATAAAATAAAATAAATAAACTAAACGAACCCTAACCCTAACCCTACCCTGTGCCTAGAGTTCTCATTCTCATCTGCATGACCTCTACTATACCTCTCTTCCGCTCTGTGCATACACAATCGAGTTTAGAGGGTGTGGCCTTGGCCCCATGGCCGACCGCCATGAGGGTACGACCATGGCCTCCATACCGTCTCGACGAGGTTTGGCTGCTATCAGTTTGGTCTCCTTTTTTTTTTTTTTACTTGCTTCACATTTGGTTTTGTGTTTGCAGCTCCGCAGGGATGCTTCCTCAACACCCTAGCTCACGATTGTGTTATGTGAGTTTGTTCAGGTTTGCAGTCATCGTATTAAGCAGGAAAAGGAAATTACTTTTCAGCCAAACAAAGAAGAGCCTCGATAGTAGTCAATATAGTTTCAGTTCCTCCTCCATTGCGTCCCTTTGCCAATAAGAAAGAAATCTTCAGAGATTTTGTGTTGTTTTTTTTCGCCTGGAAAACTTTTTTCTTTTTTTTTTTGTATACCTTCTGCTTTTTCACTACATTCAGACATGGGTTCTCCTCCTTGGGCTCGATGTTTGGTCTTGGCCTCGGTGCATAGTGCACTCTTTAACCCTGTGGGCTTCCTTCCTCGTGACTTTGGGCTTCCTTTCGTAGTGCATAAACATTATCCCCTTGTCCGCTCCTCCCTTGGATTTTGTTCTAGACTTAGATCTGGTGCTCGGTTTACCATATGGACGTTGTCTGTTGAGCTAGTTTTCCCGAGTGGTTAAGGGGAAAGACTTAATATCTTCTGCACATAAGTGTGCATGGGTTCTAATCCCGCAGCCAACATTCTAAATCTGCTTTTGTTTTACCCATCCTCGGGCTTGGAGTTAGGTCTTGGGTTTGACCTTCACCCTGCTCACAGCTTTACCCTCGGCCCTTTGTTTGAATGCTGTTGAAAAGAAATAGTCCTTGGCTCAGTAGCTGTAGTTTACAAACGCGTACTGGAAAGGAAAGGCTCCCATGTGGGTTTCTCCTCCACTTGGCTTGAGAGCTTGGTGCATAGGTTGGTGTACTCACGGTGTTGATACAAGGCATGTGCCAAAAACTATGACAAATTCAATGGAATCATGGAGATCAATGCCGGGGGATATTTTATACGCGTGAGTTTGTTTTAGAAATTGGGAGTTCGCAAGAGAATACCTATTCTATTAAGGTATGCATACTTCTAACCTTATTCAATCCAGGGCGTGAATTGGTAGGGTTTTGTTATTTGTAATTCGACCATGAAATTGCTATTGTATTTTGAAACCGTAGCACTCTCGCTATTGATGTTTTAGATTAGTGGGCGGTGATGAGATTTATCACGAAAGGAGGATACAAGTTCCCTCCTTAAATCGGTTAGATATTCACACTGAGACACTAGCATATGAGTCCAAGCACTTAGCTATTGATTTTTAGATTGGATCCATGCCTCCATCGTGGCAAGAGGCGGTGTCATATGGACTGACTGATGGATTCGAGTTCCCTGCCATGGCCGCGTTTCAATTACCAAGAGAACTCATCCCTCCCTTCACCCTTGTTGCAACCCCTGATCCGGCCAGGGTTGAGAACATGGTGCAGGAGATTATGCCTCTGGGTGTTGTCCCTTTTAATTTGGTCAATAATGTTGCAGAAGCCATTGTTTTTGGGATTCAATCAGCCCTAACTTTGCAACAATTGAGATAGTAAACAATAGAATTGGATAAGATTCGTTGAATACCTAGGCTTTGAATTTACGATCAATTTGAAGATAAATATATTTGAAATTTCCATGGCAATTACAAGTTGGTTCATTTACATGGTTCAAAGATTTATCTACATCTATTATTGGTCAATAGTTTTAAAAAAAAATATCAATTTCTTTACAGAAAACCGACAAGGTTTATGTAATATTTTTTGTTTTTGTTTTTCTTCATTATATATATTAAATAAATGTATATTTTTTTATAAATGTATATTGATTTTTGGGAATGCTTTTTATGGTTCTTTAATTATTTGTTTGCACGAGTATTTTGATAAAATTAGATCTCAATTTCCCACTTAGCTATCTTCCATTTACCATTTAGATTTAATGTGCGAGGTTTTCTAATGAGCTCCTTATTATGCTTCAACATGGTTCAATAAGGTCATATTTTTTTTCTTAAATTACCCATCTAAATAAGGGAAGTGCCTTGCGTGTAAGTGGCATTGTCCCATAAAATGTCGAGTGATTTATAACTAAATTTGGTGAAGGTCTTGAAGTTGCCTTTATCGTGGCTTGGAAGGAAGGACCATTACTTTGAATGTGAGCTCTTGAAACCTCTGGCCTGCATTTATATATAGTAAGGGTATCTGAATGTAGTAATGCCAACCTAGGATTAAATGAAGCCCAAATAATATGTTTGCAAAATACCTTTAGGGTATTTCTTTTGCACCAGCAGGACGTTTTCCAAAGTGCCCTCTAATTAAGCTGAAAAGTAATTTGACAATTACAAGCGAATTTTACCTATGTATTTGACTTAAGCATTTGTTGGTTATGTTTAAAATTGCAGTATAGCCATTCAGATCTCGTGACCTCTATTCCAGACAAAGGTGGTGTTGATGATTCAGGTGTGGCATTCATTGATAGTAATTGATTAGAATGCTGATACAATGTTCATGCCAATTCAAAACTGTGATCTAAGTATGATTTATGGTTTTTGAGTCAACCCATACTGTCAAAATTTCCGAATTGCAGTTTGAACGACAGATTGATTAGATTGAGGGTTTTTTTTTTGTTTGCTAGATTTTGGTGAAGTTGAAAATGGGATGATTTAGTTAGTTGATAGACATCTCTGAGATCTGAAGGGTGCAAATGAAGGAGTTGTCAGAGAGTTGTACCAATGTCTTGAACGAATAGCTCTATTTATTATTATTTTATTAAACCCAAATAAAGTCTTTGATATATATTTTGATTTTATACTTGAAATATCAAATATATATATATATATATATATATATTATTGTATATTATTTATATATAGATCTGTGTAAAAAAAATTGTGTGCTTGGCTTGCAGGTTAAGTGGAGCTGGAGCCGGAGCTTGGTGCTTGGCCCTCAGGCCTAGATTTATAATTTTTCTCTAAATAGACTATTTATACATCTAGTTATTTATGTTTATATAACCCTTTTCAAGGATTTTACTTGTACAGAACGACAAGTTTTTAAGTTTTAGAGGGTTTCAGGGCTGTTTACATGACACATAGCCTATTTTTCTGCCCATAGTCAAAATGATGGGTGGGTGGGTAGGCGGGCCTTTGGTTCCAGATTTCAAACTAAAGCTCTGATACCATGTGTAATGTCTCTTCGAATAGAGCCTTATAAAACATAAGTTAAAATAGAGAAATGCTATCTTAACTTTTGACCATTTATTATTCATCATAATAAACCACATATTCAACATCATAACAAACCACATATTCAACATATTCAACAGCATGATAATAAACCACATAATACAGTATAATAATGAAAATGCATACCTCTAACTGATGCTACTGTTGTTCTCCAACTCTGCCTGATGCTCTTCCCAAAACTGACTAACCTCCCAGCCAGCTAGGATCAGAGCCTCTCCGACTCCCTAGCTCCATAAGGATTCCCGACCCCCGAACCCAAAACTCCCAGCAACAGGTGCCCCCTGCCTCAGTCCACCAAACTCCAACAAGTTCCTCTAGCAAAAACCAGTACTATCCTCCAGCAAGCTACTCCAGCCTCAAACCAACAATATAGTCCTCTCCTCTAAAAAATGATGCTCTCCCCCCCAAAATCCAAAAGTCCTTTCTCGAGTGTTTTTCCCTTCTCTTATCCTCCTTTCCCCCTCTCACATTCATCGCCTTCTCCCTTTCATTAAGACTCACCCACCTTATCCCTCCATTCAATGCCAACCACCTTACCCCCTTTCTCTTTAATGGTTCCATCATTCGATACATTAATTCTCCATTTAATGAATTAATAATTTATTAAACTCTAATTCATTAATGAATATTTAATCATGAAATTAATTAATTAATTAATTAAACTAATATACATTAAACAAATATTAAATTAGGACAATTAAGTAATTAAGTAATTAACTAATATACATTAAACAATTATTTAAATCATGACAATTGATTAATTACTTAGGGTTGTTACAATGAAAATTAGATTAAAAAATCTTTACCAACATCTTTAACAAATTTAATTGATAAAGCTGCACACTAAGATCTATGATGTCATTTTATCCTCTAGTATAGATTTAGCTACTCAAATCTGCAAATCCAACAATTTCTCACCTAATTTTGAACAAAAGAAAAATCAAAACCTGCAGCGTTTAGAATATCAATATTGAAATACAAATACTAACATAAATCCAATAATTTCTCACCAAATTTTAAATAAAATTATACAGCTAAGAAAAACCAAAATCTATAACGTTTAAAATACGAATACGAACGGCATTCCGAACATGTTTAGTCCGAACACGTTTAGCGTTGCCCAAAACAAAATTCCATTGCTATTTACGACAAAGAACGGCATTCCGAACATGTTTAGCCTTCACCAAAACAAATACTATTGCTATTTAAGACAGACAAGTGTTAATAAATGAATCCACATTTTTCCAAAGTGCTCCTCCCCCTTTCGAAACCGCCGCAACGGCAACCACACTCACTGCCTTCACCCTCCGTTTAATCTCCTCCGCCGCCATTAATCTTCGCACAGCCGTTTCTACCTCGTCCCTTTTAGCCACGCCATCGCTCGTCTTCAACTCCACCGCCACTTTCACTTCCTTAACCAGAAGCGCAGCGTTTATCGGCTGGTCGGAATGCAGCGGCAAGCTGATCATCGGAACGCCCGCCGCCACGCTCTCCAGAACTGAATTCCATCCGCAGTGGGTGATGAAAGTCCCCGTCGCTTCGTGTGCCAAAATGGCCGCCTGTGGCGCCCAACATGTCTCGATAAGGCACCGCCCCCCAAGCTGCTGCTCGTAGCCCTCCGGCAGAGCCTCCGCTTTCCACTCTGCCGACGACGTCGGGTTATCTCCGAGTGTTGACCCGGGTGGCCGCAGCACCCAAAGGAAGGGCTGCTCGCTCGCCTCCAGAGTCACCGCCAGCTCTTTCAAAGACTTTTTTTAAGTCTATTTAAAAGACTTATACTAGCTTTTCCTCTAACTTTTTTTTTTAAGACTTAAACTAGCTTTGTTTTGTTTTGTTTTTTTGTAAGTATACAAAACGACTGACTTAATATCTATTTTTAAAAGATTAAAGTTGTTTCAAAGTGATTAAATTTTTTTAAACAATGGTAAAAATCCTATAAAATGTTATCTTTTAGAAATTTTAATAGATTACATTAAATTTCTTAATATGTACGATAAAAAAAAATGGATTTGTCAACTTATTACCATGCAATTCAAAACACTCAATCACGTACTTGACAAACTTAGAAACGTTCGAGTCTCGACTTATTAATAATTCATTAAAATCAATGATATTTGTTTGATAAAGGTGAAGAATTACATCTTATTTGTTTTTTATTTTTTTATACTTTTTAATAATTCATCAAAATCAATAGTATTTGTTTGATAAAGGTGAAGATTTACATCTTATTTTGACAAATGGAGGGAGTGTACCAGGGCCACTAAAATTTTCCAGATTCCTCTTTTTCAATGTCAATTTTAATTTCAATTTTAATTCAACAATCTATCAATTTTACCCACATATATATAGAAGACAATTAGTGTCACCCCATCATAAGGGTAAGATTGGGGAGATAATAGGTATAAGGATGAAGGTAAGGGGAGAAAATGGACATAATGCATAATTATAAGGTTGGGATACAATGAGTCTACATTTGGACAAGTATTGTGTGCATTGTAATGTAATTATGATGGTGGGGCTATGGAGAGCTAATGGATATGAGGAAGGAGGTAGCAACAAACAATGGACATGAAGCATAATTATGAGGGTGAGTAGAGACAATGAGTTCATCCTATGAGGGGGATTATGTGTACGAGGGGGAGTATGTGTTAATGGAGGGAGATAGTGGCCACCCCCACCCTGATGTCCATTGTCTACTCTTACCTTCACAATTATTTTGAAATGAGGGTAGACGATGGGCATAGTAGGGRTCACGCTGGATGAAGACAATGGACATGATATCTATTGTCTCCCTCCATTCTGAAATGAGGGTAGGGGTGGGGAGTAATTGTGYATTTCGAATGCACACATGTATGAGGGTGGTGGTGGGGAGAGATATTGAGAAAAAATTATATGGGAGAAGATATTGGGACATATGAGAGTGGTGTGAGGTTAGATATTAGGGAAAACTTCATATAAGGCGCATGTATAATTTTTTTCCCAATATCTCCCCTAGCTCTATCTCTCAAGCCAATGATTCTTCTTAGGCGATTTTGGAAACTCTCTACTAAAAATTCTCCTTTAGACTTGCTTGATCATTACCTTGTTATTGGTACTAAAGATTCTCCTTTAGACTTGTTTGATCATTACCTTGTTATTGGTTCATTGTGGTGAAGTAAGGAGAAAGGAATAAAGAGATTATTTTGTTCATAGTTTTTTTTTCTTAGTTGAGTAGATTAAGATTGACTTTAACTCAATGTGAAATTCATCAACTCACCATATAAACTTAAACTAGCTTTTCCTCTATACGATTTTTTTTTATGTCTTAGTCTTCAAGAGACAAACAAGTCTATATATAAGTGTTTGGACAATCAATGAAGGTCACCATACTATGATATAAGCTCTAAATTCATAATCAAATTATGTATATGGTTTTGCAACTTTTTTCCATTCCATTTTTCACAATTTCTTAACTAATAGAAGCAAAAATACGTACTGGAATTTGCTCCTAAAAGGGAGGTTTATATTCTACCATTCTCTTATGCCTTTGTTCCTAATAGAGGTAACATCTACTTCATATTTTGTTTCAATGTTGTACCTAGAGAGTTATGATATAAAAAAAACTACATTATACACAAATTAATGTGATTATATTTATTATCAATTTAAATATTATATCAATTAAAATTTATTTTTATATTAAAAAATATTATTTTTTTCATTCTTGTATTAATATAGACATTTAAATTTAGTGAAAATTGTTTGCATCAAATATATAATTTAAGACATAATATTCTTTACTAAATATATTTATGTGTATATTGATTATTAATAAAAATTAGATTAATAATATTAATATTTTTTCATATATCAATATATTTTTATTTAACATATATTATTAACATAACCACATTTAAGTAAAAAGTGGTTGATATATTACTCTATGGCCTTATAAATTTTAAAAGGTGAAAATAGAGCCAAATGTATATTAACCACTTTTTACTTAATATGTACTTATTAAAGTTGTTGGTGAAAATGGAGCCTACAATGGAAACTGCAAATTTTAAAAATTAAAATCAAAATGATAATGGAAACATAGAAATAAATCCTTAAATGACATATAAACCACTTATTTGCTTCAAGTTGTGATAATAATAATTTTAATGTTTTTTTCTTCATCTCTAATTATTTCTCCCTGCCATTAAAATTCAGAAACTAATAAAATACATTTTTTTCTTCTACTTTACCATACATTTGTAAGTGTTGAGATGTACCACAATATTGGAATATGGTCATTAAAACTTTGTTTCCTTATCAAATATTTATTAATAATCTAATGAATTAAGTAATAATCTAAACAAACAGAAAATACTTGCCAAACATTATGAAAAGTTAATGGATTTGGAAAACCCTAATTTTACTTGATAGAATCGCCTCCCCAGAGCCTTTGATCTGAATCAAGGGCAACATTTCCATCTCTCACATTTCTGACCCATCACCACCAGAAGGGAATTGAGATTGAAGATAACTCGAATATGTCATATTGATTGTGGGATTTGTGTCACTTGTTGATATGTAGTTGTAAAGGAAGTAACTGAAAAACTGGTAGTTGGTTTGTTCGATCGTATGCACTAATGAATGTGAAAAAAAAATGCACATAAATTGATTATCCTAGAAAAATATATGGATGATAAGGTCTTTGGCTACAAGGCCTTTGTCTTAGAACTTCTCCCTTAGTATGGTAAATAAATCCAACGGTGTCCCTAAATTAGCTGCATCGGACGAAGATGATACCATCCCGTCTCTCCTTATTGGATTTATCACACACCAAAACCTTAAAAACTAAACCCTAAATCGAAATAAAATGTCACAACAAAAGTTTTGGTTTTAGTGAGGGCACATGAGATCATTGAACTCATGTATGGCTTCAAACCCCAAATATAAAGGTATTCATTCATGCAGAGCGAAAATTTAAAGGGTTCAAAGTGGGAACCATAGTAATTTATCACTCCCTTAGAATAATCTTATGGATTCCGCTATAGAACTCCTTCATCCTCTCAAAATACTCTCTCGTGAATTGGTTGCTATGATTAAAAAATATATAGTAATTGATCACTCATGTTTAGCTAGTTTTTATAAGAATTGTAAAAACTATTAAAAAATCCTTAAAACTTTAAAAACTAAATCCTAAATCAAAGAAAATGTCATACTAAAAACTAAATCCAAAACAAATGTTATACCAAAAGATTTGGTTTCCATGAGGCCAGATGAGAATGTTAAACTTGTGTATGGATTCAAACCTTAAATCCAAGGAAGATGTCGTACCATAAGTTTTTTTTCCTTGAGGGAACTTGTGTATGGCTTGAAATTGAGTACCTAGGCCAATGTTGTGGTAAAAAGGTGTTGTATATGCTCCTTTGATGTAACTATCCATGATAAGTTAGGATACATTTTTCTCCATGCTCTCTCTAGGGATCTTAAACACATCCGGTGGGTCTGGATTCCATGATTGCTAAACCTAAAACACTCCCAATCTTTACAACATGTTCTAAATTCTGAGCCAAGGATTTTTTCCTCAGAGTCTTGAGGTCTGGATTCCATGATTGATAAACCTAAAACAACCCCCATCTTCACAACATGTTCTGAATTCCAAACAAAGGAGGTTTTCCTGACAGTCTTGATTGAATATGGTTAGCAAGTCCCTCCAGTTGAATGTGATAGACATTGAAGACATGAATATCTATATTGATATCAAGCTGATCAACCACATGACATTTTTTGAACCCCATGAAAATTGTTAAGATTTAATATATAAAGAAGTAAATGTTAAAAAGGCAGCACTCGTTTTTGTTCCATGGCAATTGATAAGTGACTACAGTAATTTCTTAATCCTATTAAGTAAAAGTGAAATAGCAAATAAGTTAAGTAATGATAAACTTACACACTTAAGCATTCATAAATGCAAGGAATTTAATATTGACATTCTCATCCATTGATTTAGAGATGATGACAAGAATACGCCAACATATTTAATTCCTAGATGTCACACCCCTAAGAGTCATGCCCAAGTCCAACCTTGGAATCTTGTGGATGTGTGACACCGTGATGGTTCTTACATGGAATCTTGTCTCAACCAAGGATACTTCACCCAGATTGCGTCTCTTCACCTAGAGCATACACATACTTTATTCTAGGATACGAACGGATCACATCCTTACTCTATGCAACTCAGTTGTATACTTATACATTTGTTAACATTCTTTAACACTTAGTCAACTTGGCATACAACAAAAACATGCTAAATACAAGAGACACATGTTTATTGTGGGTGGCACTAGCGGTGCCAAAACCATGGATGATTTTAGGGGCTAAATTTCGCTCATGGGCTAATTTTCCATGGTTTTTCCAAAAACGAGATTCGCTATTTTAAAAATGATTTGCCCAAATTCTATAGTATAAAATTATTTTACCTTAAAAATCGCCAAAATTTTATAAAAACTATATAAAATACTTAGAAATTTGAATATTTGTACAAAAATATCGCCAAACATTTATAGTTGACATATGAAGGATTAGTAAAATTCGTCGAGGTTTCTACATTTTAAAATACATTTCCATCCTTAAAATCATCCCTAGCCAAAACCCAACTTCATTTATTATATTGTGAAACATGAACAAATCTTTACAAAGAGGGCACTACTATCCTAGTTACATAAATGGGAAGATTCTCACGACTCTCCCTTATACATCAGTCATGACTTGCAGTTCTATAACACCCAGACTTTCCTTGTTGTTCCTCATTTCCTTAGCCTAAGGTGCACCCCACTTGTACACCCAACCTCAAACCTCCATGTCTCCTTCCTTCACTTTATTCTTATCTTCCTTTGGTTGTGCTCCCATGCTCTTATAGGGACTCCAAGGGTCACTTGTGCGAAACGTCAAACCTTTTGGGTGTGTCATTCCCCTTCACGAATAGTCACACTCAACTGAACCATCATGCCCCTTTGTGGAACTAGTGTGTTGAACCAAGCCGTTTCACCCATCAACCGTCACATATCTTGGACGGGATCGCCCCATACATGGGAGCGCACCACTTTCTTTTTCTCTTCCTTGTGCCGATCATTGTGACTCTTTGTGGGTGTGTCGATCGGGTCATCCAACCTCTTCGATGCACCCCTATTACCAAGGGAAGACGACTCAATTACTTGGACATGCTCCCAAGTTTCCCTTCCCTTTCCCAAATCAAATCGAAATATCTATCATTCGTCACAAGTGAAGAAGAGTGTGTGCCCCCTTGGGCTCGCATGTCTCCACCGTGCCCCGAGGTTCTCTTTGCCATTCCCATAATATAAGTTCTTTCACAATCATTTTCTTCCCCCTTATGATCTTCATCCATTCCGTCGTCGAATTCTCCCAAGGAGCGCATGCTCGATGGGTGCCATAGAAGGATTTTTCGTCCTCCCCCACTAAACTCGTTACCACTTGTGGTCTGTAGTGACCTTTGTCAAACTCCCAAATCATGTCCTCATATTTACATAAGGACTCATATCTCTCCCAACTTTCCTCTTCATCGAGGTTTTCCTTCCAATGGATGAAGTACTCATGCACTCAACCTTTGCCTCATCCCAAGATACAATGTGCCAAAATATTCTCTACCTCCAACTATAGTTTATTTGCAACCATGGTTGGTGCTCTTGATGGCTCAACTAGACTTGGGTCATCCAGGTCTCTTTCGAATGTAAGAGATAGTGAATATGTTTCATGTGGAATGGAAACTCCACTATGTAGGTGGAATTTCCAATCTTCTCAAGAACTTTGAATGACCCCTCATATCTCCACACAAGAGATGGATCCATCCCTTTCGGTGGTGGGAACTGATCTCTACTCAACTTGAGTAAGACCAACTCTTCTTCTTGGAATTCTCTTCCATGCATGTTGTGATCTTCCTATTGCTTCATTATGGTTGTTTCATTATTCGAGCGTGTGCGAGATATCTCTAGTCGATCCTTCCAACTCTTCACGAAACCCACGACTGATGGATTCATCCCATAATATCCTTATGTCACAAAATGAGGAGTTGTGGGTTGTTGTCCATTCATCAACTCGAATGGAGCATAGCTTATATCTGAACTATGTGGCATCCAACAAGTCTGACCAATTCATCTGATCTTCTTGTACATAGTGCTACAAGTATTCCTCCAGAAGTGCATTGATTTGTTTAGTCCACCCATCTGTCTATGGATCAGAAGATGAAATATTCAACAAATTCATCCCCACAATCTTGAAAAATGTTCTCTAGCACTTACTCGTGAACCTTGCATCCCTATCTGACACAATGTTCATAGGAATACCCTAATACTTCACTTTGTTCTTGAAAAAAAACTTTACAACTTGTTTCACGCTATAAGGAATCTTCATCGCAATGAAGACAACATAATTGGAGAACAGATCCACTACGACAAAAATCCCATTGTGTCCCTGCACCATTGGAATCTATGTGATGAATTCCATCAAGAAACGTTTCCACAGTCTCTCTAGAATCAATAAAGGTTGCAACAAACCTTCTCTCATTCTGGTGTCTATCTTATCCTACTGACATATAAGGCAGGCACGAATGTACTCCTTCACATATTGCTTCATCCACCCCCAAAAGTATCCTTTCTCCAACAACACCATCGTTCTTCACTTTATTTGGTGGCCATCCTAGGTTGAGTCATGACATTCCTTCATGAGTACTCTCACAAGGTTGGACAACTTAGGTACATAGATTTTCTCCCCAAATTACAACAGTCCATCGTGTAGCCAAAACTTTTGCATTTTTCCCTCCTTCACCTCCTTCATGATGTTATTTTTTGTGTGATCATTCTCTAAACCTTTCTTTATCCTTTTGTGCAACACTTACAAGACATGAATTTGAATTCCTCCTGATGTAGGAAATTTGTCTTCCTCCTCTAGGACAATGATTTGTGCCTTTATTCTCAAGGCATCCATGACACTGCTTATCTTGTACTACCTATACTCAAAGATCATGTCAAATTCTATGAGGAATTCTTTCCACCTTGCCTGCTTGGGTGAAAACTTTGGTTGTGTTATGAAGTAACTTGTCGCAACGTTGTCTATCTTCACGGCGAATGAATCACCCAATAATTAATGTCTCCAAGTATGAAAATAATGTACCACTGTAGTCAACTCCTTCTCATGATTGGGGTATCTACGTTGGTGATATTGGAGATTTATTCTCTCAAAGGCAAATGGATGTCCCTCCTTTGTTAAAAAACTCCAATGGAAAAGTCTAATGTGTCAATCTACACTTCAAACATTTTCTGAAAGTCTAGCAACTTCAACATGGGATAGGTGACAATTCTACATTTTAGCTCTTCAAATGAAGACTTCCTCCTCTTTGTGCAGTTCCATTATTTATCCTTTCTCAACAAGTTAGTCAACAACGCAACAATATTGGAGCATCCCTCTATGAACTTGCAATAGTAGTTGGATAATCGAAGGAAGACTCTCACGTCATGAACTTCCTGTGGCTCTCCCCAATATTCGGTTTCCTTTACCTTTGCAGGGTCCATGCGAATGGATCCTTGGCCAATCCAATTCCCAAGGAATGGTATCTCAATATGCCCAAAAAAACACTTGGGCTTCTTCAAGAACAATTGGTTCCATAACAATGCCTCAAATACCTATGCCAAAATTTTCTTGTGCTCCTCCATACTTTCATTGTACACTACGACGTCATCCAAATACACCACTATGAACATGTCCAAAAAATACCACGACACGTCATTCATCAATGCGTAAAAGGTTGCAGGGGCATTGTAGAACCAAAAAGGAATCACTAGGAACTCATAATTGCAATACCTCATCACCATGGTTATCTTTGTCTCATCTCCTTCTGAATATGCACCAAATAATACCCATGTCGCAAGTCAATCTTTGAAAAGACTTTGGACTTGGCCAACTTGTCCAAGTAATCATTAGATAAAGGAAATTGGTATCATTTATTCATATTTTGATTGTTCAATGCTCATTAATCCAAACACATCATTAGCTCTAAAGTGTCATTCATTTTCTAAAAGAGAATCGAGGTGCCATATGGGTACCTGGATGGATGAATGAATTCAATATCAATCAATTCTATCAATTGTCTCTTCAACTCTTCCAACTCAGGTGTAGACAATCAGTAAGGATCTCTTGTTGGTGGCCACAGCCTAGGATCTAGCTCTATATGATGGTCAACAGTGCATCGCAGTGGGAGCACTTTCGGTAAATCATCTGACATTTAGTCTATAAAATCACCCAACAAGTTGGTGATCTCTACTTGAACAGGCGTCGCCACTCCATCCTCTTGAACTTATCTAACAATTTTTGCATAAATATGCACTCCATTCTTCCTTGATTCTCTCTTCATACTTAGTGCATACACAGGTTACACCTTTCCTCCAAAATTTCTTGTAGGTGTGCACAAAAACCAAGCGTTTTGTTCACCAAGTATAACCATCTTGTTTATCCATGGTATGCAAACCAAATGAATTCTCAGTAGGAACTCCTTCCCAATAATCACCTCAAAGTCATCCATAGGTTTTACCGTGAAGTTAGCTTGATCTTTGAACTTATCAAGTCAAATGTGAACTAAGGAGGAAACACCAGTTCCTGACTTTTCCTTAGAGTTTGCCTCCTTCACCGTAGCTCTTCACGGGGAGAATATAAGTCCCATATCCTTCTCTACCTTAGTCTTATGAAGGTTGTGTGAGGAACATGAGTCAACCAGATCTTACAATATTCTTTATTTGATAACCAAATCCACAAAAAACAACTAATGGTCTTAGTTTCCAAGATTTTCACCCAAGGCACTAAATGCACCAACCCTATGTAGGTTGTTGCAAATAGATCATTTACACTCTTTTTGTGTTAAGTGAAAAGGACAAGAAGACTCACAATACAAGATACCTCTATTGTGCTCGTCTTTGGAAAACTGTGTGGGAGTGCCCCTTGGTCCATCGCTTAGTTATGAGGTGATTCATTGTAGGTCAATGTAGATCCTAGTTCTCTACACAAGCCAAACCTCTTTTGTCTCAGGTCACAACATGACACTTGAATCGACCTTCCTTGAGTCATCTACGACCAACTTCTATCATATGACTTTATCCACATTTTTCCAAGGAGTCGCTCCCCCCTGGGTTGCCCCATTTCTGGACTGTACAAATCCTATCATACTGTGTGTTGTGTCTCTACAAAACTCTTCATTGTGAAACTTCACTGATACCATATGTCATGCCTCCAAGAGTCATTCCCAAATCCAACCTTGGCCTCTCATGGATGTGTGACATCATGGTGGTTCTCACTTGGTAGCTTGGCTCAACCAAAGATACTTCACCCGGACTACACCTCTTCACATAGAGCATACCCATACTTTGTTCTAGGCTACAAATGAGTCACATCCTTAATTTCTACGTCTCAATTGTATACTTATACATTTTTTGACATTCTTTAACACTTAGTCAATTTGGCATACAACACAAACATGTGAAACACAAGAGACACTATATAGTGTCGGTGGCACCAACGGTGCCTAATACCCAACTTCATATATTATATTGTGAAACATAGACAAATATTTACAAAGAGGGTGCAACTAACCTAGTTACATGGATGGGAAGAGTCTCACAACTCTTCTTTATACATAAGAACTATCTAGACTTGCGATTTTGTCACACCAAGACTTTCCAGGTTGTTCCTCCTTGCGGTTCTATCACTTTATATTGAAATATAAAGTTCAATAAAATATAAGTTTGGAGTTATCGTGAAATCAATAGTTCAAATTACGAGTGAGTTTTGTGGTGATTGTTTCTTTGGCCAAATTCAATATGTCTTATAAAATAGAGTTGTCCTTGATTTTTCAGATTAAAGATATTGATCATATATTAATTAAATTTTATAGATTATCTTCCCACACATATTCTTTATTACGATGACATGTACCGTTTGAATGACACGAAAGAGGTAAGGGAGCTAAAAATTATCAGAAGAAGGGTAAATTATAGGAAGTTTTAATTTTATTTATCGTTAATATTTATTTAAATAATTGTTTTTTCTAAATATATTTATATTATATTTAAATAAAAAAATATTATTAATTTTTATAATTTAAAATACATGGTTCAGATAATTTAACAATAATTTATTATTTATAGTGGACATTTTTGAATAATATTTTTATCTTATTAATGAAAAAATTTAAAGGAGGCAATCTGACATCCTCTGACGAGGGTTTTAGGGCTAGGGTTTGACGGTTACGTTTCAAGTAGTGACCAACATGGTTACCAGAGGGGGGGGGATTGGAACTCCCTCCTACAAGAAAGTAGTGGTGGATAGAGGGAAAGGCTCATGCAATGTTGGATTTAAGGAACCCTTGACAGGCACCTCAGGATTAGGGACTGAAAATAATCAAGAGGTCAACCAAGGAAAAAGCGATCGTGTGATGGAGGAGGCCAGAGAAGCCGGGAACAGTACGCCAGAAACAGCTAACCCTAGTGAGGTAGGTGGGCATAATTCGTGTAAAGATAAAACAAGTTCAATTCCCAAAGTCATCCTGGAAGACCACCAAAATCAAATCTTTTGGGATTAGATGAAGACACATGCCCTAATATTAAATTTTATGGGCCTCTAGCCTATAGAAAAGACTCTTCTCAGCTGGATGAAATACCACTGGAAGCCGAGTGGAGAAGTTGATCTCCACCTGGATCGAAGGGTTTTTTCACAACAGTATTCATGAACCTAAAGGACGGCGATAAAATATTTGAGGGGGGGTTGTATTTCTATGCCTCAACGGGGCTATACATGCGATGATGGAAGGAAAATTTCTCCCGAGAGAAAGAAACCTTTAAAAATGTCCCCGTCTGGCTAAGTCTTTACTCCCTACCACTAGATTACTGGTTGTCGTCCACCTTCGAAATGATAGGGAACAAACTGGGAAAATACGTCAAGACGTCAGAATAAACTTTAAAAGCGTGGTATACATCCTATGCAAGGATCTATATAGAGATGGATGTCCCGGGGGCTCTCCCGGAGGCCATAAGCCTAGAGTTTAGGGATGAGGAATGGATCCAAAGTATAAACTATGAGCAGATCCCATTTTGGCATAGAAGGTGTCATGAACATGGACAACTACTAAGAGAATGCCCTCATAGTAAGAAACATGAACCATATGACACTAAACAACAATAGGATGAGGATGGTTTCGTGAGGTCGAATCACAAAGGCAGAGGAAATAAAAGGCAAGGCAAGCCCCCAATAGGTAGCAACCTAGAAGCTAGGAATAGAGCAGAAGGAAGGGGCAACCCCAACCAGGGGGAAGAAGAGGAAAATAAAAGGATGAAAGCAAGGGAGACAAGTGAACATGCAACCCATGAGACCAAAGAAAATCCAAACACCACAGGTAATCCATGAGGCAACACGAGTTCAATGGAAGGAAGAAACAAACATGTCAACACCCCAATGCAGGGGGCAGATGGAGATGCAAACATGACACCAAGCGAGGTAGGAACAAAATACCCTGATCTCAGAGACATCGTGGAAAGGGAAGGGATATATCTCTTGAACATATTAGAAAAATGGAAAAGGCAAAGAGTCGACAATGTGCCAATGGAGCAACTAGATCACATTCAATACCTCTTCCTCCTAAGGGAGGAAGAAAAAACCAAAGGAACCAAGCGCATGCATGGAGAAATAGGACACCTAGGGATCAAAACCAAAGATGGACAACCACAACACTCACCCAAGAAGGAACGAAGGAAGAAAGGAAGGAAATCAAACAGCGTAGCCCTATAAGAACTCAACGCCCTACTAATAAAATCAGGTAATATTAAAAATATCTTCCCAAACTCCCTCACACATGTTTAAATTAAGATTATTACTTGGAATATAAGATGCCTAAACAGCCCAAGGAAACACTGAATCCTTAAAAATAGATTGAGGAAGGAACAACCTCACCTTTGTTTCATTCAAGAAACAAAATGCAATCTAGACAGAATGGAAATAATCAGTAAAAAATACTAGAGTAAATACAAGCTACTGGATGTGGAAAGCCAACATACGATGGGAGGAATACTCACCCTGTGGAACCCATAATCGATGAACTTAATCTCAGAAGAATTCATGAGGCATACGGTTTCTGTTAAAATGAAAGTGATAGGGAACATAGAGGAGGTCTTATGCACAAATTTTTATGGCCCCCAGGCATAGGAGGAAAAAAGGAGAATGCTCCTAGACCTAGAAAATCTAAGAGAACGAACCAACAAATTCCACTGGATTTTGGCTGGGGATTTCAACATCATTACTAATCTGGAGAAAAGAAAGGGGGTAACAAAATACTGGAAAGGGATGCAGACAACTTCTCAGCCTTCATAGACACAATGGAGCTTGTGGACATCAGGATAAACAATTGCCAATTCACCTGGAATAACAAACGACTATCTCACCACCAAGTAACCACAAGGCTAGATAGATTCCTAGTTTCAGAAACCATCATTATGTAGTGTATAGATTTGGAGTGCATTATTCTCCCATTCGGGGGATCAGATCACTGGCTAGTGCAAATGGAAGCAAATTTTTAGACAACACCAAAGAATAGACCATTTAGATTTGAGAAATTTTGTATTGACCACTCTACATTCAAGGAACTCTCAGACCAAGGGACAAGGATGTTCATACTACACAAGAAAATTAAGTACATTAAACATAAACGTAAGGAATGGAACATAGAAGTCTTAGGGAACATAGACCAGGAGAAAAAAAGGATCAAGGACAGAACGAGAAAGGTGCAGGAACTTTCCATTCAAGAGGGCTATACAGAGGAAAGGAAAAAATAAGAAAACCAAATGATCCAGACATGGTAATCAAGATGTAAGCAGGAAGAGATCCTATGGCAGAAAAAATCCATAATCAAGTGGCTTAAAGAAGGGGAGAGGAGTACAAGGTTCTTTCATAAGACAACGATAGCGAGAAGATCTCATAACAAAATTTTGAAGATTAGGTATCGGGATGGGATATAAAGAGAATCCCACCAAGACATTGAAAACACACTATTCAAACACTTCTAGGGCATATCCAAAGAGTCCAACCGAGAAAGAACCGCGACCATCCAGAGGATAACTCAACACATCCCCAAACTTGTCACATAGGATCAAAATATCAGGCTGTGCAAACTCTAAGATGACTTCTACTGCAAGTATAAAATTCTCATTGAACAATTATCTAGCCTAAGAGGCAAGTGGACTATATTCTTAATTTAAAACTATTTCTAAATCATGAAAGGAATTCTATTTAATTGAAAGCAAGAAGAACTAACAACTAACCTTTAATCTATGATAAGAAAAATGTTCTCTAACCTATCAAAGAAAAAGACTATCTATCCTACAGCAACAATAAAATTGTCTTCTAAGCTATGAAAGAAAGAAACTATATCTTTTGATCTATGAAAGTAGGAAACTAGATCTTTTAACCTATGAAAGCAAGAAAACTATCCTTTAACCTATGAAAACAGGAAAACTATATTTTAACCTATGAAAACTCAAATATAGTGTTGGTGGTTGTGTGAATGTCTCCGGTGTCGTATGATATCTCGATGGCACTTGAAAACAAAGGATAATTCAAGCAGTATAAGCTCAACACTATTCCCAATAGCAAAGTGAAAGTAATGGATTAAACAATCAAATGAGAATTTAGCCATGACATAAAAAATCGTCAATTACCTTGCATATTCATTTATTAACCATCAAAAATATAACGAGATCATAATTATACGTCTACACTATGTAATAAAAATTCATACTTGAACTCAATCATTAACTGAGAAATACAATTGCAATCTAATTCTAGGAAGGAAATTACATAAAATGAAACTATGCTATACCTATTCTAATAATTCAAAATACGATAAGAAAAATGCTTAAAAACATAATTAAAACATGACATATAAAAAAAGTAAACTAATGCATGTATTGACTAACAACTGGTTAAGAAAATTCCACAATAAAAGGACTGAAATTAACCCTATCCATCCACTGAATCCTTGTTAAAGAAAACCCAAATTAAAACTCTGTTCTACTCTATTTAAAACTCTGTTTTTAAATTTAATTCTAACAACATAAAATAAAACATAATCGAATATCTAATTGTACATGGGATTAGTCTAAGAACTTGAAAATTCGTTCCTAACTACAAGATCAACGCATACTAACACAAGCCTTCATACTAACCTTCAAAAGAGAATTAAAATAATTAAACTACAAGAAAAAATTAACTAACAAAATAATAATGCATGTACAGGAAATAAAAAGAGACAACTAAACTGTAAAATGCATAAATAGCCTAAAGAACAGTTACCAGACTGTTGGTGGGCCCCCCAACAAGTCATGGGCACTTTCTAAAACAACACCACGAGCTCAGCAAGATGAATTCACCATTAAAACACAGAAACACAGTTTTATATAACTTTAGCAATGGAAAATGGCAAGAATAAGAGAGAGTCTTGTTTTTCTCCAATACACTGCTCTATTGCTTCTTAACTTATTGTATGACCATCCTAGTGGTATTTATAAGTTTATAGACCAAGTGGTCGACCACCGGAGGGTCGAACCACTTCTAAATTCGGCAATTTACATTAAATGATGCCCCAACTGCTGAAACAGAGCGGGCCAATAATCGCCCTGTTTAACAACCAAAATTGAGTTGTCGGGATTTTAGTAGCTGGAGGGGGAAAGCATGAGAAAAACCCATGTTCCCGATTCACCCATCACTGGCCACCAATACCATAACCTCCAAGTCACCCGTCATTTTTGACGCAGTGCCAGATTAGATACCGAATCGAGTGTCGGAAGGAGTGCCAGATTGAGTGCCGGAGGTAGAAACATGATGCGTTTTTTCCCTGTAAGACCATAAAAATGTGAATTAGATCTTTAGAATCATAAAACATGATGAATTATACTCAATATTGACATCAAACATGAATCATACATACCTGGTGTAGATCATACCATTTTAACATAACATTCTTCAAAAAGCTCCTTCAAAACATGAAAAACACATATGTACATTTGGTAAAAGTGTCTAATAACTATCATAAAATTGATCATATCTTGGGCCCAACATTACCCCCACACTTATGATTTTGTAGGTCCCACTGCAAAAAAAAAGAAATTACCCCTCGTGACTAGGCTTGCTGAGGAGCATCAACTTTGGAAGCTTCTCCTTCTTGCTGTGAAGACTTTGCCTTGTGCCTCTTATGTTGCTTCAGCTGTGCTCTAAGGATGTAGTTAGATTTGGTCATTTCATCGACCAACCATTGAAGGGAGTTAACTTTTTCTTGAAGGACTGCATTATCATGATGAAGGTGTGTGTCTATTGTTTTCCTTTCTTCCAACTGTTAGAGAAGCTGATGGTTTTCTTTTTGTAGCTTCTCAATGGCTAGGGAAGAATCAGTGATCTCTGAGGAAGGCTTAGATCCTTTGAGGGATGTGGACAATCTATCAATTTTAGGATCTAGAGTAGGCATGGGTGAAGTAGGGGTGATGGGGGATTGGTAAGGAGAGGTAAGCTCTGATTTTGTCTTTCTTAGTGGCTCTAATCCATCCACGGAAACTTCCCTAAGTCTCTTTGGAGGGCTCTCAAGGTCAGAGGACACTTGGATAGGATCCGAAGCAGGTGGAGGTTGTGCATAGGGTTTTGTTCTTGTGCTCCAGGTACACTTCTGAAAGGGTCCTTTACCAAATCGATTGGCTCCCCTCTAATTTGTGGGAATGATGGGAAATTCTTGTTGGATCACTTCTTGGAGATTATTAGGTGGGGAATCAAGAGAGATTGAAGGCATTGGGGGGTTAACAATGGGCTTCTTTTGGTATTTTCTCTTGGTCTTTTTACTCGAGGAGGAAGCAGGGATATCAACAAGATTTTTGTATTGTTCCAGCAAAGAGAGGGTTTGTGTAAGGGAGTTTGGAGTTCTTGGAGAGCGAGGCTTGGATGGAGAGATAGTTTTTAGGCTAAGTGTCTTTTTACCGGTCCTAATTGTCAAGTGAGGGTTTGCAAATTGATATGTAAAGGCATCCCAAGTTTGCCCCTGTTTCTCTAGTTCAGCTAGAACAAGGAGTTTGATCAATCCATGGTGAAAGAGACTCTTTTGGGGCTTATTCACATTCTTCCTCACTTGAGAGGACATCTCCAAGATTTTTTGAAAATAGAAGGGGAAGTTCAAAGGTTTGTTGAACAGAAAATGAGCCAGCAATCTAAAATGAAAAGCTTTGAAAGTGGAGTATCTACCTTCGCAGGTAATCAACGTTGTGATGATGATGAGGGGGTTGATCAATTCCACCTTTATCCACTCCCTATAATATCCTTTTTCTCCTGAAATGCTCTCGAATTTCAGCTTAAAAACCATGTTATAACTTGAGCGTGACAATTGGTGGTTTTTGAAGCATCTATCTCCCATTCTTGGGAGCTTTGTAGCTGCAGAAATGGACTCTTCTGAGACTTCAAAGGTAAGAGACCCTACATGTGTTGTCTTCCCATCGAAACTGAGAGAGGATTTCATGGAAAGGCTGTCATCGTGGTCCTGTAAGGTAGACAAAAATGGCCCCCTGCCTGCGTGTAAACACCTCTTTGCATTGTGTGAATTCGGGAATGGCAAAGAGATCCGCATAGGAAGAGGGTTCGTACCTCCTAGGCATTGTGGCAGAGGAAAAATTCACCAAGCAAAGGTGTGAATAGGCCAAGAGATGGAACGAATTGGGCACGGTTTGAGCGCGATTTGAACAGGGGAAGAGATGGCAGAGGTTGGGCATGATTTCTTAATGCAAGGCAAAGAAAATGGCAAGGGATAATGGAGATAATGGTTTCCCAGCCTAATTTTGAATGCGCCTATAGTGGATTAGGTTGCACACATATGTGCACGAGATTCCATGTGTGGAGAATTCGAATTCGACGGATCGTTTTTGAAGGTAATGAAATGATGCATAGTTAGACCAATGTCCAAGTCTTTTGACTTGGAAAATTGATCATGAACATATAAAACATCTTCAATCAATTGCCTGCAACCAATTCAATTGAATGTAATTGAGTTCTGGTTACCTGAAATCTAGGACAGTTACAAGTGTGTAATTCATATGGTACTTCGTTTGTCAGCTCATGCGAAATTTCATAAGGCACTTCATATGATACCTCTGTGTTAAGTACATTTACACTTCTTATAATGGATAACCTGCAAATTTGAAGTGCTTTTAACAATCAGAGTGGTAAATGAGCAATGGCAGAATGTTCCCTTATTGTTAATTTTTCTATCATGCTCACTCAATCCTCTTGCATATGACATATAATGTCAAACCTACAATGAATAGGTTATAGCAAGTAAAAACAAGTATTGTCAAACCTACAATGTACAACTTGTAATGAAAGATAAACTGATAAAAGTGGTTTGGTCTGTTAGGAAATTTATAGCACACAAGAGTTTATCATTTCAAACTTAACATGACTATTAATGTAATAACTAGTATCATAGAAATAATAAAAAAATTCTTGCAAAGTTTTATTTCTCTAGGCAATGATCATTTGTCATCTCATGAACCCTCCCCCACACCTAAGTATTGTGACACCTCACAATCAAAAGTATAGGAAACTTGTCAGTATCCCCCAATAGCCGAAGATTTATAGTATGTCAAGTGTAAATATAACATTTCATAGATTGGTCTGACTAGACGGTTAGGAGATGGCCCCACCTATAGGATAAGAGATCCTACATATAGATAAGAAGAGGTAGGCAAGAGATTTTCAAGACAGTCTTAGAGTTATTTCCCAATGGAAAGTTGATGGAGTTCATTAAACTTAGTTTAACCACACATACTTCATGTTAGCTTAGTCTGCAAGTAATGTCGTACATTAGGACAAGTTTAAATTTATTATTTATTTTTGTCAGATTATCATCCTTGCTAGGTAGAATGCCCCTCTGCCAGCAAGTCTGTTCAGTACTCCGGTGGGTTTACCTAGTCATACCACAGGCCGGTACCTGCTGCCAACAAAATTTTTCAGTATCCTGGTGGGTTAGCCTCTTACACCCTCAAATACTGGCCCTCCATATTTTAAGATTTTAGTATAAGATTGCTTTATGCAAGAAGATGGGGGAACAACTACAAAAACAACTTTTTCTTACCTTTTTTAATTGGGATGGTATTTATGTTAGAGGATGACTTTCCGTTATATTACTTATTGATTGTCCCTATGTAAGGGGTACTTAAGCGGATGTGGCCTATCTAAATATATGATATAATCAATATATTTAGTGTGTAGTGGATGGTACCATTGAGAAAGAATGGAAAGGTATCTCTAGGCTCAACTCACTTTCTTCTTTTGTAATTATTTTGATGTTTCCATGACTAACCACTAATTACACCTCCTTGTTACTCTTTGATAAAGACACTTGAATCACTTACTCAAGTTTCTTGGAAAAACTGTACGAGAGACCTCTAGGCTTGATATTTATGGTATCACTTCCTTATACAGTGGTGAAGAGTTTCAAGAGCAACTGCTTTAGAATGCCTAAAAATGAAAATTCTTGCAAAAATATGGCTAATTACAGTAAGTCAATATTCATTTGATGTTTTAGTAGACAAAAAATTCAAGTGTAACAATGTTTGAAGAAACTGTGTACTCCTGGTGAAATAAATACTTACAAAAATCTCTAGAATTGCCTTATTAACAAAATTCAAAAACTATTTACATGTATACAGTAGGAAATTCAGAAAAAAATTCAATAACAAGGGGGGACTTCCCCATCTACTAAGGCCAATGATTTTTCAATTGACATGACCTGTAGAAAGTCCTCTTTGGAAATGGGCTTATGATAAAATTTGAGTCGGTGCCCATTTACTACAAAGGAGACTTGTCCATCGTCAATTGTTTTAATTTTTACAGCTCCATTGTCATATACATTGTCTACCTCGTAAGGGACCAACCAGCGGGTGGTAAGTTTTCCTTTGAAGGTTTTGAATCAGGAATCAAACAACAGAGCCCAATCACCAAGTTGGAAGTGTTTCTTCTTAATAAACTTGTCATGCCACTTGCTCCTCTGGTTTTGGACTAATATCGTCCATTGGATGGCATCTTGCCTAATTTCATCCAACTCATTCAATTGTAGGGCTCGTTGTTTTTGAGCCTCATCTAATTTCAATCCCAATTCTGTGGCAATACGAAAGGTCCTTACTTGGAATTCTATAGGTAGAAGTACTTGTTTCCCGTACACTAGCTCATAAGGGGTATGCCTAGTGGTATTCCTCCAGGTAGTCCGGTATGCCCAAAAATCCTCTGGGAGCCTATCAGCCCAATACCAGTGATGTAACTAAATAGTCTTATTCAAGATGGCTTCCAGAACTTTATTTGTAGATTCTACCTGACCATTGGCTTGCGGGTGGTATGGAGAATATTTACAATGTTTAATCCCATATTTCTCTGTTATCTCTTTCATCAGCTTGGAAGTGAATTGAGTGCCTTGGTCGGTAACAATTTCACGAGGGACACTGAAGTGGGTAAAGATGTCTTCATAGATGAATTTGATGACAGACATCTATGTAGCCTCGAATAAGGATTTTGCCTCTACCCATTTGGTGATATAGTCCGTACAAACCAAAATATAGTTCTTCCTACGGGACATGGGTGAAATTGGTCCTACAAAATAGAGGGCCTATTTTTCGAAGGGTTCTATCATAACTTGGGCAGGCAAAGGCATTTCATCAGCTGACGTAGGTCTTCCTATCCTTTGGCAACTATCACAACTTCTCACATATTTGGCAACATATTTGAAAATGCTAGGCCAATAGTAACTCGAATGTAACACCTTATATGTTGTACGTTTTTCAAAAAAATGGCCACCACATGGTCCATCATGAAAAATTCATAGTATTTCAGGTACCTCTTCCTCTTGGAACATCTATGAATAAGTAAATCATGACCTGTGGGAAAAAATATCATGACCAACCCAAGAGTAATTAGCACTTTGTGAAATAATTTTCCGCTTTTCATGAGGTGACAAATGAGACAGTAACTTCCTAGTGGCCATATAGTTTTCCATATTCGTAAACCATGGGGTGTTGAATGAGAGGGAAAAAAGATGCTCATCTGGAAAAATATCATCTATAGGGATATCATCATCCTCATTTTTTATTCGGGAAATAAAATTAGCTACTATATTATCCTTACCAAGTCAGTCAAGCATAGTGATATTAAATTCTTGCAATAACAAAAGCCACCTGGTCACTCGGCCATTAGTTATGGGTTTATTCATGAGGAATCTAATGGCAGAATGATCGATATGTACAAATACTTCATAAAATGTAATGTAATGACGAAACTTGTTAATAGCATGAACAATTGACAATAATT
This sequence comes from Picea engelmannii, assembly GCA_009831015.1. Lineage (NCBI taxonomy): Eukaryota > Viridiplantae > Streptophyta > Pinopsida > Pinales > Pinaceae > Picea > Picea engelmannii. The sequence continues at coordinate 551,983 of ML778292.1, forward strand.
CTTTCTCGGTAACTGTATAGTTTAATTCGGCAGGGGACAATTTCTTGCTCACAAAATAAATGGCATAGGTTTGTTGGCCCTTTTTATGCCCTAATATCCCTCCTATTGCAGTGTCAGAGGCATCAGTGAATATATGAAATGGGAGAGTCCAATTGGGCCCTCTACGAACTGGTGCCATAGACAGCTTAGCTTTCAAGGTTTCAAAGGCAGTTTGACACTGCTCATTCCAAACAAAATCAACATCTTTTATTAGTAATCCAAACATAGGTGCAACAATCTTTGTAAAATTTTCAATAAACCGTCGGTAATACCCGAAATGTCCAAGAAATCTTCTCACCTCTTTCTTAGTCTTGGGGGGTGGAAGTATAACAATGAACTCAATCTTTGCAGGATCGACTTTTATCCTTTCAGATGAAACATGATGTCCTAGAGCCACTCCTTTAGTTAACAACATTTTGTATTTTTCATGACTTAGAGATAGGTTCATTTCCCGGCATCTGAGAAGGACTTTTTCTAAGTTGTCTAAGGCTTCCTGGTAAGTATTTCCATAGACTGTGAATTCATCCATGTTTACCTCCACACAATCATTAATAAGATCAAAAAATATCCCTAATACTGCTCGTTTAAATGTGGAAGGAGCATTACACAATCCAAATGGTAAGACCATATAGGCATAGGTGCCCCAAGGACAAGTAAAGGTAGTCTTGTCCTGGTCTTCGGGTGCTATAAGAATCTGATTTTACCCGTTGTACCCATCTAGAAAGGAAAAATACTTCTTTCCCAACAAGGTATCTAGAACTTGGTCAATGAAAGGGAGAGGAAAGTAGTCTTTCAGAGTGGCTTTGTCGAGTTCTCGGAAATCAACACAAATTCTCCACTTCCCGGTCACTTTCTTTGGAACCACTACAAGTGGGGATACCCACTTACTGTCAGAGATGGGATAGATAAATACGACATTTGACGACTTCTGAATCTCCTCCTTGACTATGTATTTGAGTGCTGAGTTCATCCTTCTCTGGGGTTTCCTAACAGGTGTTACTTCCCCTTGGGTATATATGTGATGGATGCATGCATCAGGGTGTATACCCTTCATGTCAGTGTATTCCCAGGAAAATTCTCTTGATTGTTCTTTAAGGATATATACTAATTGTTTCTGTTGGTCTGCATCTAGCCCAGAGTTTATATGTAAAAAATTTCCTGGAGTAATCTCATAGGGCATAGTGTAAGACATGGCAGACTCATCTATATCGTAAATAAAAGATGTCGAAGACAAAATGGATGGGTCTAATTTTTCTTGAAATTCTTCCCCAAACATGTATTCAAATTAGGGAAAAGACTATGGAAAATCCACACATGTGATAGCATAAATAAACTGGCTTTGCACATTTTTTGTTGTGTGCTCCTGAAGTGCCCATGCATGGTCACTTGGCAATACGGGTTCTTCCCAGTCCTCGTTCTCGTATGGGCATTCAATCCACCACATATTCTCCATAATAGGTTGAGCTGGAGGGTAAATGGTGAGCTTATTGATAGAGAGACCATTCGAGATGGTCATTTCCCCTTCTCTACAGCCAATAAATGTATTGGTTGTGGCTAGCCAAGGTCTTCCCAAAATGACGGGATGGCCTTTGGGAGGATCCTTTGACTGAATGACAAGAAAATATATTGGGTACTCCCATGAGGCTAAAGTAACCATGATATCATCTAAAATTCCTTCAGCGATAACCCTAGTCTTATCTGTTAATTCCAAAATGGTTGGGGTAGGCCGAGGAAGAGGTTGTAACTGTAATTTTTCCAAGGTAGTAGCGGTCATAACATTAATGGCTTCCCCTAGGTATATGAGAGTGTTTCCAATGGAGACCTCATTAATAGTTATGGTCACTATGGGGTTTCCTAGGTTCCCATATTTTTCTAGTTTTGGCTGCTCTAATATGTATTCGGAAAGTCCTCCTATCAAGTGTACTATAGGGGGGTCCTTTTTCTTCCTACCTGGCTTCTTGATACACAATTATTTGACTACCTTAATATAGATTGGAATGTCTTTAATGGCTTGAAGCAGGGGAATCTTGACACAAATATTTTTCAGTTCATTCAAAATGTCAAATTCCGATCGGGTGGTAAATTTCTCGATTACCAATCGATCTGGATAAGGAGGGACCTTCGTAATTTGTGAAGGTTCATTTTTGGGAAGCTTGGGTTCTTGATTTTTTGGGATAATAACATCTTCCCACCTAGTGTCATCCGTGGGTTGTTTGGTGGTTTCTTCTTCTTCCTGGATGACTACTGAAGGTCTCTACCTCTCCAGAACTTTTCCCGATCTTAGTCGAATTTCTTGTAATGGAACAAGAGTATTAACATATGTCGGGAAGGCCTGCATATCAACATTGTGAAGAGGTTGAGGGGGCTTATTATTGGGATTCAACACTGGTTGTGCTGGTAATAGTTTTGGTCTCGTGGAGCTTGCATTTTGATACTGTAGCAGTTGTTTTCGTGGAATAGGAGGTAAAGGTGGTGGAACAAAACCTAGCAGAAGCTGTGGAGTGTTCGACGGGAACTGTAGATAATGATGGTTGGACATAGGGATAGGTGGAGCTTGAGGGTTTCCCTGGTTATGTCCTCCTCTCCATCCTTGAAAGCAAGGATGTTGGTACTTAGTAGGGCAGTTTTGCTAACATGGTGAGTTCCACTGTTGTTGTTGTTGATAATAGGGTGGAACTTGAGATTGTAGATCCGGGTATGTGGGTTGGTTCCTAGGCTTCCATGGCCTCCTAGGTGCATAAGAATACTCCCTGGGATCTCCACTCCTATATATGGCTAATAAACCGGGCAATGATGGACATTTTTCAGTCACATGGTCTTATGTAAAGAAGCTACAAACTGAATTGTTATCTAATGGGCATTCCCTTTAGGAATGCTTCCTCCTACATCTTGGGCAATATATGCTCATTGTCGCATTTTCCTCCTCCTGTTTCTTTTTTATTTTTAAGGTGTTCAACTGGAAACCTATTGTTCTTAAGATGTTAATATTAAAGTTTTCTAAAAGGTTCCCTATCTCTTCTCTTGTTAGACCATCTAAACTAACTGGTTTTAAGCTTCTATTGTAAGGGTCCCGAACATTCTTTCCTGTTTTGGCTCTACTCCTTGAGTAATTTTTACACATTTCACATATTTCGAAAAATGGTTTATGAGAGATGTCACCTAATGCCATCAGGTTAAGCATCTCTAGATATTCTTTTGAAATTCCCTTAAGGAAAAGATCCCGAATTGCATCCTCTGGGAGGTCATGGTATTTTGACATCTAGGAGATATAACCAAATCTTTCCATATAATCTTCGAGGGTCTCTTCTTCTAACTCTTGGATTTTAAATATGTCATTATGATACTCTTTGGTCTTGCAGTAGTCTTGCTACTTCTTAAGAAATATGTCTTTCATGGCTCCCCATTATGTAATATTGGATTCTCCCAACCCCATGAACCATCTTAGTGCAGAGTCTTTGAGGGTGGCATGAAATATTTTTAGTTTCTGGGCATCTTGTATGTAGTTGTAGCTCCTACACAAGATGTCAAATTCAAATAGGAAGGTTTCTGGATCTTCACTATTTTTACCATAAAATGTAGGCAGTGGTGAGAGAGGAATATTCTTCATGTTTACATTTAGTGTGGTGTCCAAAATCGAAAACCCAAAGGTAGTTTTGGTTTGGTTTCTAGTTTCTTATTCCTCCCCATGTCTTACATTGTTATGGTCCTCTTGATCATCCATATTGGCTTGGTTTCCAAAAAGAGAGTACCTAGGTGGTTTTATCTGTGAAGAGAACAAGGTTTCCCTTTGATGGAAAGATCTTCCTACGGATTGGATGTCTAGGACTCTACTCGAGCCGGTTGATACTATTGGTGCCAAATTTTCTGTGTCATTTTGAGAGATAATTACATTGGCTGAACTACCAAACAAAATATTCACCTGTTCAGGGTCTATGATATCCTCAAAATTACGATCCCCTGGTGGTGGTGTAAAAGCAAAGGTTGTATTGTTTGGTTCTACGAAAGGATCGAGTGGTATTTCCTCCTGTCCTAATATGATTGATGCTTCAATTGCTTGTTCTATAGTTCTCCCCGTGTTAGTTTCTTCAGAGACCACCTTATCTCTTTGAGTTGAGCTAACTCCTGCTTTTAAGTATCGGTCTATGGATTTGATAAGTGGAACATCTCTTCCCCCAAAAAGGTCAAAAGGAACCTTGGTCGAAAGGTCTTATTAAGATTTAATGTATCTACCTCTTGGATCTCTAGGTCTATTCATGAAAGAAAGAAAAAACAAAAGAAAAAGATACCATTTGGTTTCTAGGTCTATTCATGAAAGTAAACAAAAAGAAAAAAAATAACTACCATTGGGTCTGGGGGAGCCTATAATAGCAGATGCGCAGGTTCTTACCTCTCATCTTAAAGTTCCCCCTCCACCAATCTAATGCTAAAGTCTAGGAATGATCTATTTCCTAACTAATTCTTACCTTGAGACAACTCCTCAGAAACGGCGCCAAAAATGATGGGTGTTGTATATGCACTAAAAACACACTAAAAACCCTCAATTAAATTGTCAACCCAGGGTAAGTAAAATTAAAGTTGTAGCAGAATATATGCCAAAGGTAGAAGGACTTGTAGTAGTATAGTCTAACTAAGGAAGGTAGCTATCTAAGGGATAATCTATTCAAGCAAATCTATCTAATGAGAAAACCCTACTAAGCAACTTGAAACTATGTAACCTAAGTACTTTTGGGCCAAGGATCGATGGATAGTTCTAAAAAGGAAAATAAAACCCTATGTAAAGCAAACTAGTTCATAAAAACAACTATAACAATAAGCAAATAACCAAAGAAAACTACCTTAACTTGCCAACCTGCATTCAATGAGTAACTACCCCATGAAAGCAAGTAAATAAACAAGCCAACAACTATTCTATTAAAACAAATAATCAATTAAGAAAAACAACTAACCTATTAAAGTAAAACAACTAACTAACCTATTAAGGAAAATAAACAAGTAAGCAAGACAAATAACTAACCTATTAAAGCAAGTAAACAACTAACTACTCTAAGATAACTTCTACTGGAAGTAAAAACTTGTCATTGAACAACTATCTAGCCTAAGAGGCAAGTGGACTATATTCTTAATTCAAAACTATTTCTAATTCATGAAAGAAAATATATTTAATTGAAAGCAAGAAGAACTAACAACTAACCTTTAATCTATGATAAGCAAACTGTTTTCTAACCTATCAAATAAAAATACTATCTATCCTACAACAACAATAAAACTATCTTCTAAGCTATGAAAGCAAGAAACTATACTTCTGATCTATGAAAGCAGGAAACTAGATCTTTTAACCTGTGAAAGCAAGAAAACTATCCTTTAACCTATGAAAATAGGAAAACTATCTTTTAACCTATGAAAACTCAAATATAGTGTTGGTGGTTGTGTGAATGTCTCCGGTGTCATATGATATCTCGATGGCACTTAGCAACAAAGAATAATTCAAGCGGTATAATCTCAACACTGATATCAATAGGAAAGTGAAAGGTATGGATTAAACAATCCAATGAGAATTTATCCATGACATAAACAATTGTCAATTACCCTGCACATTCATTTATTAACCATCAACAATATAACGAAATCATAATTATACTTATACACTATTTAAGAAAAAATCATACTTGAACTCAATCATAACTAAGAAATACAATTGCAATCTAATTCTAGGAAGGAAATTACATAAAATGAAACTATGCTATACCTATTCTAACAATTCAAAATACGATAAGAAAAATGCTTAAAAACATAATTAAAACATGACATATAAAAAAAAGTAAAGTAATGTATGTATTGACTAACAACTGGTTAAGAAAATTCCACAATAAAAAGACTGAAATTAACCCTATCCATCCACCAAATCCTTTTTAAAGAAAACCCAAATTAAAACTCTGTTCTACTCTATTTAAAACTCTGTTTTTAAATTTAATTCTAACAACATAAAATAAAACATAATCGAATATTTAATTGTACATGGGGTTAGTCTATGAATTTGCAAATTCATTCCTAACTACAAGATCAACACATACTAACACAAGCCTTCATACTTACCTGCAAAAGAGAATTAAAATAATTAAACTACAATAGAAAATTAACTAACAAAATAATAATGCATGTATAGGAAATAAAAAGAGACAACTAAACTATAAAATGCATAAATAACCTAAAGAACGGTTACCAAACTGTTGGTGGCCCCCCCAACAAGTCGTGGTAACTTTCTAAAAGCACACCACGATCTTAGAAGGATTAATTCATAATTAAAACACAAAAACACATTTTTATATAACTTCGGTAACGAAAAATGACAAGAATAAGAGAGAGTCTCATTTTTCTCCAATACACTACTCTATTGCTTCTTAACCTATTGTATGACCATCCTAGTGGTATTTATTAGTTTATAGACCAAGTGGTCGACCACAGGAGGGTCAAACCACTTCTAAATTCAACAATTTACATTAAATGATGCCCCAACTACTGAAATGGAGCGGGCCAATAATCGCCCTGTTTAACAACCAAAATTGAGTTGTCAAGAGTTTAGTAGCTGGAGGGGGAAAGCATGAACAAAACCCACATTCCCGATTCTCCCATCACTGGCCGCCAATAGCATAACCGCCAAGTCACCCTTCGTTTTTGTGCAAGACGTGGTGCTGGACGTAGTGTCGAATCAGGTACCGGATTGAGTGCTGCAAGGAGTGTCGGACTTAGTGCAAGAGGTAGAAACATGGTGCGTTTTTTCCCTGTAACACCAAAAAAATGTGAATTAGATCTTTGGAATCATAAAACGTGATGAATTGTACTCAATATTGACATCAAACATGAATCATACATACCTGGTGTAGATCATACCGTTTTAACATAAAATTCTTCAAAAATCTCCTTCAAAACATGAAAAACACAGATGTACATTCAGAAAAAAGTTTCTAATAACTGTCATAAAATTGATCATATCTCGGGCCCAACAAGGCCCCAAGCCTAGATGGCTTCACAGTGGAATTCTTTAAATCCTGTTGGGATGTGGTTAAGTATGAGATATATGGTGTGGTGGAGGATTCCAGACTATCGACCTCCATTCTGAAGGCATTAAATGCCACAATGATTACTCTAATCCCAAAAGAAAATGAAGCTAGAACACTAGATCATTACAAGCCAATAGCCTTATGAAATATGGTGTATAAGATCATCTCCAAAGTCATAGCCAATAGAATGAAAGCACTCCTTCCAACACTAATTTCACAGGAACAAGTGAGCTATGTGGAAGGGAGGCAAATCCTGGACAACATCATACAAGACCATGAGATAATCCACACTCTGAAAAGTCATAGGAAAGGGGGGATGATAATCCTACTGGACCTAGCTAAGGCTTATGAAAAAATAAGCTGGCACTACATGGAAAAGATGATGGAAGCATTTGGTTTTGACCAGCACTGGATCCAATGGATCATCAACCTCGTTTCCACAACAAGTTTTTCATTGTTAGGGAATGGAGCCCTAGCCAAACCTTTCTATCCATTGAGAGGCATAAGACAAGGGGATCTGTTATCCCCCTTCCTGTTCATTATAATGATGGAAGGTCTGAGCAGAAGTATTAAAAACGCAACCGCCGCGGGTGACTTAAAAGGCCTCAAACCATTTGAAAACTGTCAGACCTCAACACACCAACAATTCATCGATGACACCCTACTCCATGGCACACCCACGGTAAAGGAAGCCAAGGCTTTCAAAAAATATTAGAATATTTCGAAGAGGCCTCGGGGGATGAAATCAATCACTCCAAATATATGATATACTTTTTCAATAGAAATCCTGCAATTCAAAGGAACCTGGACAATATTCTGGGGTTTGAACAAAAAATGCTCCCAACGAAATACCTGGGAATCCCCTTGATAGATAGAGCATGTAGGAATGCAACGTGGGAAGGAGTTATCAACAAACTGCATGAGAGGGTAAATAATTGGACGTATAGAGCTCTAAACCTTTCTGGAAGGCTTATCCTCACTAAAAAGTTCCTTCAAGCAATCCTGACGTTTATGATGTTAGTGTTTCCAACCCCCAAAGGCATACTACAAAAAATAAGAGCCATCCAAAGAGAATTCCTATGGAGAGGAGAAGAGGAAAAAACTAAATGGGCCTTGGTGGCTTGGGATAAGTTATGCAGACCGAAGAACAAAGGAGGCCTGGGGTTACAAGACCCACAGGTAACCAACAAGGCCTGCGAGGAAAATCTATGGTGGATATGGGTTAAAGAAAGCTCAACGTCATGGGAGAATCTATGGAAAGCTAAATATGCCCCAGACATCAACAACCAGGAGTGAATCCAGTTCATGGGCACAAGGGAGCGGTCAACTATCTAGAATCTTGCATTGAGAAATAAAAACTGGATCCAGAGTCACAGCTTTTGGGAAGTCAGGAATGGTAGAACAATGAGGTTCTGGGAGGATGTGTGGAAAGAAGAACCTATAATGGAAACTGTTAGGGACCTAACCCCTTACGTAGGTAGAACAATGTATTCTGATGTAATAAAGGTCAATATTAATAAGGCCTTGCAATAAGGTAGAATAAATCGAATGTAAGAATACCTAATGGAATCTTCTGCTTCTAGAAGGATCTTCCTCTAAACGCTTCTCTTGATAGACATATTTAGTATAAATAGGAGTTGAGGGTATGATAACCCTAGCTTGGATATTATTGTAATAGAGCTCTACTCAACTAGAGGTTTCCCCCTCGAAGAGGCCTGTGAACATTGCCCTCAGTAATAAAAGTGCTCTTTCTGGTGTTATTCTGTTATCATTTCAGTATTATTGTGGTTTTATTCTGGTTATATTGTTGTTCATCTACCATTTCTAGAATTTTATTTATGTTATGCATACTTTTTATATTTCGAATATTACAAGTGGTATCAGAGCATTTTCCTTTGTAGAAAATTGTGGGTTAAATTTTTTCAGGGTAGAGACATATTCCGACATCTTTAAGCCACAAAGATCTATTGTTACATGCATAAACCCGCAGTTGAGGGATTCATACAAGTAGGAAATACAAGTGGTTATTAAGCACACATCTGTTGACCACCCTTGTAAATCCTGTTGGTACCCCTTCGAGTGGTAGAGCATCAGACAACATTTGTGTACGGATCGACCTAGATTTCCTGAATCCCTCTTTAGATAAACCGATCGGTAGCCTCACTGCTATAGTGCCACCGAGAAAATCACTCAGGAAGATACTCTCTAGTACCTGGGTAGTCGGGTAGTACGGATAAGGGCACAGTCTAGCCTCCTTAGTTAGTGCCCTGAGATATTTGGCTGAGTACTACTGTTGGACCTCGTACATATATCAGAGAGTTATAGCACAGGGAAAACCCTTGTATGTAGAACCCTTGAATACCTAACCCTTGGGGATGGAAACAAAAAAATTAAAACAGACAAGATCTATTACTGCGCAACTATGTTTAGGTTTCCAAATCACTACATATTTCTTTCTGGTTAAGAATTTGGGCATTTCATCACTGCAATATTCTTCAAATCGGAGAATAACTCCGTAGGTGTAAAAAAAAAAAAAAAACTAGAAATTTTGGCACCATTATTTTAGACCTATTCCATTGGATTTATCTCTTCTCCCTTATCACATTCATACATATCTTTTTTCAGCAAAAGTTTTGACCCCACTCGCCCTGTTTCGGTTCCCTCACCATCATGGTCCATACCCGTAGCCAAGACTTGGAATCTTGCTTCAATACCTTGCAATCTAATATCACAAAGACCCAACAAGAAGTGAAACAACTCAATGCCAATGTTTCCACCATCAATACAACCATGCAGTCCTCCATCGTTGCCTCAATCAAGGAACTCAAACAAGACATGACTATCCAGCTTGAATATGTAGTTTCGATGATCTGCACCAAGTTGCATATCCCTACAGATAACCCATTATCTGACCCACCCCCACATACCGAAGCTGAAACTTCCTCTCATTCCCATAATTTTCAGCCCCATCACTTTCAACGTGACCTAGGCTTTCCACAGGTGGAGGTGACCAAATTTGATGGCTCGGATCCCACTAGATGGGTAACCCAAATGGAAAATTGTTTCTCTTTATACGACATTACAGATGACTTGGCCAAACTTCGGTATGGTGTTCTCCATCTAGATCAAGAACATTGGCAATGGTGGCAATGGAGAATAAATTCTCGTCAAGGGTATATTTCTTGGACACACTTTGTGTATGACCTTTACGAACTCTTTGACACTGACACCAACCATTTAGGATGTTTGACAAAGTTGAAACAATCTGGAACAGTGGAAGAATTTATAGCTTCTTTTGAGTGCCTGGATTTTCAGATAGAGGGCATGTCTGATGCCTTTTTCCGAGAATGTTTTATCAGTGGCCTTAAGGATGATATTTGTGCCCATGTCCTCATGGCTCAGCCTCAGAGTTGGGTGGAGGCTACTAAAGATATAAAGAAGCACAATAGGTTGTATCTTCTCAATTCCAGAAACCCTCCTTTATTCATCGCATTAAACTAGTAAATTCCACTACTCCCTCTGCTCCACTAAAGATCCAAAAATTAAACAGAGCTGAAACGGATGAATGCCAACTCAAAGGCCTTTGTTATAATTGTGATGAAAATATTTTTCGGGCCACAAGTGTAAGGAACAAAAGATTTTTATCGCCATCTCGGAGGATGTTTCGGAAGAGGATGTTGAAACTCCCCTTGTGTCTGAGTCACTTGAAACCACGAACATAACCCCTCCCTCAGACCCTCCCGAAGTAGAAATGGTCATTTCCCTAAATTCTCTCAATGGTTTCTCTGCTCCCCAAACCCTCAAGATAATTGGTTACATAAAGCATAGGAAGGTTATCATTCTGGTTGATAGTGCCAGCACTCATAATTTTATTCATCACCACATTGCCCAAGAAACTCATTGCTATATCCATGCAGTCAATAATTTCCAAATCATGATTGCCAATCGAGGCTCCATGAAATGTGGAGGGTGTTATGAAAATGTGTGTCTCCAAATTGGTGACTACCACCTGAAATCTCATATGTTTGCTATCGACATGGGTGGTTCTGACATTGTGTTGGGTGCAGACTGGCTAAGGACTTTGGGTCCCATTCTCATGGATTTAAAGGAATTAACCATGCAATTCGACCAAGAGGGCCAAAAATATAAGTTACAAGGCATCACCGCCAGTTCACCGGATAACATTAGTTCCCATTGCATGGAAAAGTTGCTAAAAAATGGTCATTTTGGCGTTATTTCCCAACTCCATGCCATACAGGAAACTGAGACACCCTCTATGCCGCAAGACCTCCAATCCATCCTCTCTAAACATCAAGTGGTCTTTTCCACTCCCCAGGGACTCCTGCCTTCCCGTTGTGTTCATGATCATTCCTTTCCCCTTATACCAGGAAGCCTCCCTCCCAATATCTGTCCCTATCGTCACCCCTTTTCCCAAAAAAATGAAATTGAGAAAATGGTTCAAGCATTGATCAATGCAGGCGTTATTCACCCTAGTACGAGCCCCTACTCTTCTCCTGTTGTCATGGTCCTAAAGAAAGAAGGTTCTTGGCACATGTGTCCTGACTTCCGCACCCTAAACAAACTCACCATTAAAGACAAATTTCCCATTCCTATCATTGATGACTTCTTGGATGAATAGAGTGGCACCTAATTATTTACTATACTTGATCTTCATTCTGGCTAAACCAGATCCGTATGAAAGAGGAAGGCATTCCTAAGACTGCCTTTTGAACTCATGAGGGCCACTGTGATTTTTTGTTCATGCCCTTTGGCTTGTGTAATGCCCCCTCCACCTTCCAAAGCCTCATGAATCATGTCTTTCTCCCCTTTCTCCGTCATTTTTTCTTAGATTTATTTTATGATATCCTCATCTATAGAAAAACCTGGACAGACCAACTTCCTCATGTGGACCGAGTTCTCCATCTACTCTCTCAACACCAACTTTTCCTGAAACAATCTAAATGTGATTTTGGCGCCATGGAAGTCGAGTACTTGGGCCATATTGTTGGCAAGAACAACATCAGGATGGATTCTAAAAAGATTGAATCTATGTAAGATTGGCCTCATCCAAAGACTCTCAAAAGCTTGCGAGGATTTCTGGGCCTAATAGGTTATTATCGCAATTTTGTTAATAATTATGAAAATATTGTAGCACCTCTCACAACACTGCTTAAAATAATTCTTTCACTTGGACCGTAGCAGTTGCTCAGGATTTTCAAACCTTGAATATGGCCATGTGCACCACTCCAGTCCTGTCCCTTCTTGATTTCACAAAGACCTTTGTCCTAGAATGTGATGCTTCAAGGAAAGGTATTGGCGTTGTCCTTATGCAAGAGAGTCGACCTTTGGCCTTTACCCAACAAACAACTGTCTGAACGAAATTTGGGCAAATCAATATATGAAGAGGAAATGCTGGCTATTTTACATGCCGTTGATCTGTGGCGACCTTATCTATTGGGGAAATGCTTCCAAATTAAGGCAGACCATCAAAGAGTCAAGTATTTTCTGGAACAACACATTTCCTCCCTAAAGCAACAAAAATGGTTGACTAAGCTATTTGGATATGATTATGAGATCATTTACAAGAAATGAAAAGACAATGTGGTGGCCGATGCACTTTCCCAAAAATATGAAGATGAAGTCTCCCTTTTTTCTCTCTCCTTCATTGTACCAGATTGGCTCCAAGCCATTCGCCAGGAATGGCTACATGATCCCAAAATTTTTCATTTGATACAACAATTGCAGTCCAATTCTCCAGTTTCCCTAGGGTACTCATGGCTCCATGAAGAGATTTGATACAAAGGTCGTTTCTATTTAAGTAAATAGTCAAAACTTAAATCCATGGTGTTTTCTGAGATTCATGCTACACCCACAGCTAGGCACTCCGGGTTTACCAAAACCTATGACAGGGTCAAACATTCTTTTTTCTAGGATGGTATGAAACAAGACGTTGGTAATTTTTTCACCGAATGTGATGTGTGTCAATGCAACAAGGGAGAAACAATCAAATCTCCGGGCACACTGCAACTGCTTCCGATTCCACCTGCTATTTGGAGGGATATCTCTATGGATTTTATTACAGGCTTACCTCAATCGGGTAATAAATCAATCATCATGGTGGTAGTTGATCGCCTTTCCAAGTATGCTCATTTCTGTTCTCTTCAACACCCATTTACAACATCCACAATGGCTCAACTTTTCATGTATCAGGTCTTGAAGCTTCATGGCATGCCACATTCTATCGTTTTTGATCGCGATGCCACTTTCACCAACATATTTTGGCAAGAACTATTCAAGCTACAAGTCACCCAATTGTATCTCAACACAGCTTATCATCCCCAAATGGATGGTGAAACTAAATTTGTCAACAAGTGTTTGGAAACATATATGAGGTGTTTTGCATCGGAAAAGAAAAATCAGTGGGCTCAAGGGTTACCCCTAGCTGAATGGTGGTAAAACACTTCATACCATACAACTACACGCATGACTCTTTTTGAAGTGCTCTATGGACAAAAGCCACCAACCTCACAATAAAAATTCCCTCAAGGTCGACCATTTTCATAAGTTGGCACCCAAATTTTATGGTCCTTATACCGTTCTCAAGAGTGTGGGACAGGTGACCTATCAATTAGCTCTTCCCAATCATTCTAAGCTACATCCTGTTTTTCATGTTTTATGCTTGAAGAAGGTGATTGGAGCTAAGTTCCCAACTCAAACCAACCTTCCCGAGTTGGACGAAGAAAGCTCCATTTGGCTACAACCACAAGTAGTTTTAGACCAGTGTGAGCGTCTCATGTGTCAGCAAACCATCAAGGAAGTGTTAGTCCAGTGGAAAGATACAACTCCAGCAGATGCCCCTTGGGAAACAACTACCATTCTGCGACAATTTCCACATCTCAAGCCTTGAGGACAAGGATATTTTTAAGGGGGCGTACATGTTAGGGACCTAACCCTTTATGTAAGTAGAACAATGTATTTCAATGTAATAAAGGTCAATATTAATAAGGCCTTGAAATAAGGTAGAATGAATCGAATGTAAGAAGACCTAATAGAAGCTTATGCTTTTAGAAGGATATTCCTCTAGATGGTTCTCTTGATAGACATATTTAGTATAAATAGGAGTTGAGGGTATGATAACCCTAGCTTGGATAATATTGTAATAGATCTCTGCTCGACTAGAGGTTTCCCCCTCGAAGTGGCCCGTGAACATTGCTCTCAGTAATCAAAGTGCTCTTTCTGGTGTTATTTTGATTATATTATTGTTCATCTTCCATTTCTAGCATTTTATTTATGTTCTTCATACTTTTTATATCTGGAATATTATAGAAACTCGGGATAAGGAGGAGCCAAGTGAGTCGGGGTAGAGGTAACTATAGGAAAAGAGGTGGTACCATCATGATCAGATGAGCCTTACCATCAAATAATGACAAGATCAATCACCACCTCGAGCTAATTATGGTCGAAAGTACAGGCCCTTAGTAGAGGAAATGACATAAGAAGAAGGTCAACGAACATGAAGGCAAACAAAAGATGCAAAGGAGTAAGGGTCATTACAGGTTCAGAGGAGAGTGGTTAAGGAAAATAGTGAAGTGAGGAACATGAAGAACATCCATATGAGGATCCTAGGCATGCAAAGAGAAATGGCATGCCTAAAGCACATGCAAAGGAAGATGGGCCCCCTAGGGAAGGAACTCCTGGAAATTTCACAGCATTTAACAAGAATGGAGCAGGTCGCGAGGGAAGTGGAAAACACCTTCCACACTCTAGTCACGCTGAAGGGGAAGGAAGAAATTAACACGTGGGAAGAGGAAATAAAGGATGACCGCAAAGGCAAAGAGTGGGGTGACATGGTGCTGGAAACAGACTAGGTGACAGACCTGGGGGAAACACATCCCAGGGATACCCTCTACCAAAAAATGCTAGAGACTTCCTAGTTAACCAAGATGTTGATAGGGAAAGTGAAATCAAAATGGGAGGAAGTGAGAAAGGAAGATACCTGGGAGACCAGAACAATGTTGGATGAGATCCAAAATTTCCTTAGCATTTTGGAAACGATCATCAAACTACTAGTAGAGGTAGAGAAGGATCAAAAGAGAAAGTTGGAGCAGCTGGTGGCATAGTTCCACCTATACCCATGTTACATTCATCACATGTACATCACACCTGTAGATGGACAAGGTGCACCATCCCAAATCAGGAAAACATGCACTGTCTCCCCAAAGGAGGATAACAAGGACCAAGAATATGGAGGAAAGGAGCACCCCCAGGTGTTGTAATGACTCTTACTCCCAAGTATTTGGGTTCTTTTATTTTAATGGCATCTATGCCTAGGAAGTAGAAGGCTAGTTTAGTTCTGTAATAGTCTCTATTTTGTTTGCAATTTTTTCATGACTGTGCCTCTCAAATTGGGTATGGAAGGCATGGTCTGGTTTCCATTTTTTGGTAGACCAGATACCTCCACCATGACTATCAAGACTTGCAGTAGGGACCCCCTGGTCTAGTTTCCTTCTAGGAAGACGAGGATCCCTTTTTTTGTATCATAATTCCTACACTGGCTTACAAAAAAAAAAGGAATAATATTTTTATCTTAAATCAAAATAAAAAATTAAAATTAAAAAAAAATATTATTCTTTTGCATACTCAAATATAACAGGTGTTGCATGGCAGCATTGTTGGTCAACTGAGAGGGGGGGGGGGGTGAATCATTTTTTCCTGTGCTTAAACAATTATGCTTATTTTAAACTCTTTACAATACATTCAATGACAATCACAACAATGCAGGGAGGTAAGAAATAGAATATTCGACATCAGTCACACATATGAAATATACAGAGATAGATATTTCCTAAGGAAAACCATAATGGGTAAAATCCTCTTCTTCTTGGTATGATAAGTAATCTTTAAATTCTGTACATTATCATAAATATGAGCTCCAACTCATTGTGAGGCTACAACCTCTATTTTGCAAGATGAAACTTGTTGAGAGCACCAACTCTCTGTTTTCTCTAGCACCTACTAGAAGTAAGCACCAACTCCCTAGGTGTTCCAGCACCAACTGGATGGAAGCACCAACTTCCAGTCACACAGGCACCAACCTGTATAACAGAGAACAACAGTTATCCCTTGCACCACCCTGCCACCCTGGTTTCTCTGGCTGTAACCAGATGGAAGCTACAACTCCCTGTGTTCAAGCACCCACTTGAACCTCTGAGGACAACAACCCTCCCTAGAACCTCCCTACCACCCTGAAATATAGATCTTTGCTACTGAAAAACTTATTACAGTGATATAATGTTCATCAATGGCTTACCAGTCTCATCATTGTTCTGCTACACTGCCCTGTTCTGTCTGCCTCATTGTCTTCATAGACACATCCTTGTGCTTTTTGTTCTTCTGTCGTTTATGCTCTGTGTTCCATGTCCATTCAATGCACCATTCCTCTTCAGTGCATTTTATATACTACACTCTGCCTCATTCTACACATCTAAATCATGCTCCACAACAACTTCATCTCTTCTCACCCATACATCCAATTTCTGTGCACCTTTTGTATGCTCTCAACGCAATGCTTTTGGATCCTCACCCCATGTCGAGTGCTCTACCTTATCATCATGGTGACTCTTCATCTTCTCTGGTGGTTAAACCCATGCATCCATCATCACTGCATGTTATGCTGAGATTCCTTAGCCTCTCTAGCAGTTGAGAATCTTCGTCTTCTCTGTCACAGTTGAGCTCATTCCCTCTGTCGCAGTTCCAGGCTCCAACTGTCTTACATCTGTCAATAGCCTCTATGAGCAATCTTGATTCTACTGGAAGATGCCTTGAGACTCTTTATCTTCTCTGGCGATCACCATGAAGTATCTTCGGGTCCTCTGGCAGAAGCCATCAATGCTATCTAGTAGTTACACTGTGAAGTGCAACAGTAACCCTCCGATCATATTCAAATTCACTTGCACCGTTGGATTGGATCCGTAGGTTCTTGCGTTTATTTCGCCATTTCGCATTTCGGCATTTCAGAATTTTGGCATTCCTGTGGTAAAGTTTCTTGACGCTCCATGTCGCAATCCCTGAAACTTCGAAATGGAGCTTGGTTCTTCGAGCTCTTCTCTACATCTCTTTGACGATGTGACCACCAGTGGTGACCAAGCGCTTATCCATAAAGCGCTTTGGCAATTTCGGCGTTTCTCATTTCGTGACTTCGGGAATCCTGTGTTGAAGAGTCTCGACTCTTGACTCCTCCAACTCTTGGTATCCAAAACTTTGCCATGGAGTCTTTGACATTTCGCGATTTCAGGACTCCTGTTGATGAAGAGTCTCGACTCTTGAGTCCTCCATCTCCCAGTATCTGAAACTCCAAAATGGAGTCGAATCAACGGTCCATGATCTCCTCGATCCAACGACTCAGGTCATTTCGCCATTTCTCATTTTGCGATTTTGGGACTCCTGTTGATAAAGAGTCTCGACTCTTGACTCCTCCATCTTCCAGTATATGAAACTCCGAAATGGAGTCGGATCAATTATTTCGGCGTTTCACATTTCGCGATTTCGGCATTCTTGTTGTGAGTGTTCTTGACAACTCCAAGTCCCGGTATCCAAAACTCTGAAATGGAGTTGGATCAATGTATTTCGGCATTTCGCATTTCACGATTTCAACATTCTTGTTGTGTGTGTTCTTGACACCTCCAAGTCCCGGTATCCGAAACTCCCAAATGGATTCAGATCAACGTATTTCGGCGTTTCGCATTTAGCGATTTAGGAATTCTTGTTGTGAGTGTCCTTGACACCTCCAAGTCCCAGTATCCGAAACTCCGAAATGGAGTCAGATCAATGAATTTCGGCGTTTCACATTTTGTGATTTTGACATTCTTGTTGTGAGTGTTCTTGACACCTCCAAGTCCCTGGTATCTGAAACTCTGAAATGGAGTTATGCTTCTGATCTTGCCATGCGATCATCATTGCACTGCTGGTCTTGATCTTTTCCATCAATGACAAACACGCATACTCTGCCTCTATCTGAAAAACATGCCAACAGTCTCCCCCTTTGGCATTGATGAAAACCCCTTGAAAAACATGCAACTATACCACTGTAGCATCCTTGAAATTACTACCACTGTAGCATCCTTGAAATCCACTGTAGCAACTGTAGCATCCTTGAAATTACCACACTTTCTCCCCCTTTGACATCAATGTCAAAGAAGAAACATGCTCCCCCCGAGCTTTTGTAGTACATACTCCCCCTGTCAACTATGAGAAGCTTAGAAATACACCAAATAGTACTCCCCTTGACCAGGTGAAAAGATTAGACAGAAGAAGTTATAACCCCCAACTTTTGACGAAGATATCCAAAAGGGGTCACTGCTAATGGTTTAGTAAAGATATCAACTATCTGTTTTATGGAAGGGATATAATTCAGCTGAACAATTCTGTTTGTAACTTGTTCTCTGAGAAAATGGTATTTTATTGGGATATGCTTAGTCTTGGAATGAAGAAAAAGATTCTTGGAGACACTAATGGCATTGGTGTTATCACACTGATTTGTAATCAGATCAATATAGTTTACCTTCAATTTTGCAAGAGTTTGTATCATCCATAAAATCTGAGTGCAGGAAGTAGCAACAACAATGTACTCTGCTTCTATAGTTGATAAGGAAATAGATCCTTGCTTTTTACTAAGCCATGCTACTAATGAGTCACCTAGGAAGAATGCTCCTCCACTAATGATTTTTCTCTCATCAACACAGTTTTCCCAATCTGCATCTGAATAAGCAGTTAACTAAAAATTCTTATTTATGGGATACCACAGACCATAAGTCATTGTTCCCTTCAATTATTTGAATATCCTTGTGATAGCTACCAAATGAATTTGTTTAGGAGCAGACTGATAACGACCTGCCATTCCAACAACTTGCATTATATCAGGACGGGATGCTGTGATGTACAAAAGACTGCCTATCATAGAGCAATATGTCCTTTGATCAACATCCGGTGAAATATCATCTTTATTGAGCTTACAACCAACCACCATAGGTGTACTAACAGGAGAGGAATCCTCCATCTGAAATTTCTTCAACATCTCTTTCAAATATTTTTCTTGAGATATAAAAATTCTTGCTAAACTCTGTTTTACTTGTAAGCCAAGAAAATATGACAGTTCTCCTATCATGGACATCTCAAATTATGTTTGCATAGAGTTATCAAACCACTGGACAGATGATTCATTAGTGCAGCAAAAAATAATATCATCTACATAAACCAAAACAACTAGTAAATTATCACCTTTAGACTTAATGTAGAGATTGTTGTCAATAGTACCTTTCTTGAACCCTTTGTTTTGTAAAAAATTGTCTAGTCTATAATACCAAGCTCGTGGTTCTTGTTTCAATCCATATAAGTCTTTCTTCATCTTGCAAACATTATTAGGATTATCTGTTAATGAGAATCCTTCAGGTTGCTCCATATATACTTCTTCCTCTAGATCTCCATTAAGAAATGCTGACTTAACATCCATCTAATAAACTTTAAATTTCTTATGACACGAATAAGCAAGAAACATTTTGATGGCTTCCAATCTTGCCACTGGTGCAAAAGTTTCATCAAAGTCCTGACCTTCAACTTGTGCATACCCTTTACAGAACAATCTGGCTTTATTTCTAACAACTTTTCCTTTTTCATTCATTTTATTCTTGAACACCCATTTGGAACCTATTACAAATATAACAGGTGTTGCGTGGCAGCATTGTTGGTCAACTGAGAGGGGGGGGGGGATGAATCATTTGTTCCTGTGCTTAAACAATTATGCTTATTTTAAACTCTTTACAATACATTCAATGACAATCACAACAATGCAGGGAGGTAAGCAATAGAATATTCGACATCGGTCACACATATGAAATATACAGAGATAGATATTTCCAAAGGAAACCCATAATGGGTAAAAACCTCTTCTTCTTGGTATGATAAGTAATCTTTACATTCTGTACATTATCATATATATGAGCTCCAACTCATTGTGAGGCTACAACCTCTATTTTGCAAGATGCAACTTGCTGAGAGCACCAACTCTCTGTTTTCTCTAGCACCTACTAAAAGGAAGCACCAACTCCCTAGGTGTTCCAGCACCAACTGGATGGAAGCACTAACTTCCAGTCACACAGGCACCAACCTGTATAACATAGAACAACAGTTCTCCCTTGCACCACCCTTCCACCCTGGTTTCTCTGGCTATAACCAGATGGGAGCTACAACTCCTTGTGTTCAAGCACCCACTTGAACCTCTAAGGACAACAACCCTCCCTAGAACCTCCCTACCACCCTGAAATATAAATATTTGCTACTGAAAAACTTATTACAGTGATATAATGTTCATCAATGGCTTACCAATCTCATCATTGTTCTGCTACACTACCCTACTCTGTCTGCCTCATTGTCTTCATGGACACATCCTTGTGCTTTTTATTCTTTCGTCGTTTATGCTCTGCATGTCATGTCCATTCAATGCACCATTCCTCTTCAGTGCATTTCAGCTACTACACTCTGCCTCATTCTACACACCTAAATCATGCTCCACAACAACTTCATCTCTTCTCACCCATACATCTAATTTTTTTGCACCTTTTGTATACTCTCAATGCAATGCTTTTGGATCCTCACCCCATGTCGAGTGCTCTGCCTGATCATCATGGCGACTCTTCATCTTCTCTGGAGGTTAAACCCATGCATCCATCGTCACTACGTCTTATGCTGAGATTCCTTAGCCTCTCCAGCAGTTGAGAATCATCGTCTTCTCTGTCACAGTCGAGCTCATTCCCTCTGTCGCAGTTCCAGGCTCCAACTGTCTTACATCTGTCAATATCCTCTATGAGAAATCTTGATTCTACTGGAAGATGCCTTGAGACTCTTTATCTTCTCTGGCGATCACCCTGAAGTATCTTCGGGTCCTTTTTAAGAAGCCATCAATGATATCTAGAAGTTACACTGTGAAGTGCAACAGTAACCCTTTGATCGTATTCAAACTCACTTGCACCGTTGGATTGGATCCGTAGGGTCTTGCGTTTATTTCACCATTTTGCATTTCGGCATTTCAGAATTTTGGCATTCCTATGGTAAAGTTTCTTGACGCTCCATGTCGCGATCCCTAAAACTTCGAAATGGAGCTTGGTTCTTCAAGCTCTTCTCTACAGCTCTTCGACGATGTGACCATCGGTGGTGACCAAGCGCTTATCCATAAAGCGCTTTGGAAATTTTGGCGTTTCTCATTTCACGACTTCAGGACTCCTATGTTGAAGAGTCTCCACTCTTGACTCCTCCAACTTTCAGTATTCGAAACTCTGCCATGGAGTCTTTGACATTTCACAATTTTGCATTTCGCGATTTCAGGACTCCTGTTGATGAAGAGTCTTGACTCTTGAGTCCTCCATCTCCCGGTATCCGAAACTCCAAAATGGAGTTGAATCAACGGTCCACGATCTCCTTGATCCAACGACTCAGGTCATTTCACCATTTCTCATTTTTCGATTTCAGGACTCCTGTTGATAAAGAGTCTCGACTCTTGACTCCTCCATCTTCTAGAATCTAAAACTACGAAATGGAGTCGGATCAATGTATTTCGGCGTTTCACATTTCACGATTTTGGCATTCTTGTTTTGAGTGTTCTTGACAACTCCAAGTATCGGTATCCGAAACTTTGAAATGGAGTTGGATCAACATATTTCGGCATTTCGAATTTCACGATTTCAACATTCTTGTTGTGAGTGTTCTTGACACCTCCAAGTCCCGGTATCCGAAACTCCAAAATGGAGTCGGATCAACGTATTTCGACGTTTCTCATTTAGCGATTTCGACATTCTTGTTGTGAGTGTTCTTGACACCTCCAAGTCCCAGTATCCGAAACTCTGAAATGGAGTCGGATCAATGTATTTTGGCGTTTTGCATTTCGCGATTTCAACATTCTTGTTGTGAGTGTTCTTAACACCTCCAAGTCCCTAGTATCCGAAACTCCGAAATGGAGTTTATGCTTCTGATATTGCCATGTGATCATCATTGCGCTGTTGGTCTTGATCTTTTCCATCAATGACAAACACACATACTCTGCCTCTGTCTGAAAAACATGCCAACAATCTCCCCCTTTGGCATTGATGGAAACCCCTTGAAAAACATGCAACTATACCACTGTAGCATCCTTGAAATTACTACCACTGTAGCATCCTTGAAATCCACTGTAGAAACTGTAGCATCCTTGAAATTACCACACTTTATCCCCCTTTGAAATCAATGTCAAAGAAGAAACACGGTCCCCCTAAGCTGTTGCAGTACATACTCCCCCTGTCAACTATGAGCAGCTTAGAAATACACCATATATTCAATAAGTACTCCCCTTGACCAGGTGAAAATATTAGACAGAAGAAGTTATAACCCCCAACTTTTGACGAAGATATCCAAAAGGGGTCGCTGCTAATGGTTTAGTAAAGATATCAACTATATGTTCTGTGGAAGGGATATAATTCAGCTGAACAATTCTGTTTGTAACTTGTTCTCTGAGAAAATGGTATTTTATTGGGATATGCTTAGTCTTGGAATGAAGAACAAGATTTGTGGAGACACTGAATTGTAATCAGATCAGTATAGTTTACCTTCAAATATGCAAGAGTTTGTATCATCCATAAAGTTTGAGTGCAACAAGTAGCAGCAGTAATGTACTCTGCTTCTATAGTTGATAAGGAAATAGATCCTTTCTTTTTACTAAGCCATGCTACTAATGAGTCACCCAGGAAGAATGCTCCTCCACTAATGCTTTTTCTCTCATCAACACAATTTTCCCAGTCTACATTTGAATAAGAAGTTAACTGGAAATTCTGATTTCTAGGATACCACAGACCATAAGTCATTGTTCCCTTCAATTATTTGAATATCCTTGTGATAGCTACCAAATGAATTTGTTTAGGAGCAGACTGATAACGATCCGCCATTCCAACAACTTGCATTATATCAGGACGGGATGTTGTGATGTACAGAAGACTGCCTATCATAGAGAGATATGTCCTTTGATCAACATCCGGTGAAATATCATCTTTATTGAGCTTGCAACCAACCACCATAGGTGTACTAACAGGAGAGGAATCCTCCATCTGAAATTTCTTCAACATCTCTTTCAAATATTTTTCTTGAGATATAAAAATTCTTGCTAAACTTTGTTTTACTTGTAAGCCAAGAAAATATGACAGTTCTCCTATCATGGACATCTCAAATTCTGTTTGCATAGAGTTAGCAAACCACTGGACAGATGATTCATTAGTGCAGCAAAAAATAATATCATCTACATAAACCAAAACAACTAGTAAATTATCACCTTCAGACTTAATGTAGAGATTGTTGTCAACAGTACCTTTCTTGAACCCTTTGTTTTGTAAAAAATTGTCTAGTCTATAATACCAAGCTCATGGTGCTTGTTTCAGTCCATATAAGTCTTTCTTCATCTTGCAAACATTATTAGGATTATCTGTTAATGAGAATCCTTCAGGTTGCTCCATATATACTCCTTCCTCTAGATCTCCATTAAGAAATGCTGACTTAACATCCATCTAATAAACTTTAAATTTCTTATGACACGAATAAGAAAGAAACATTTTGATGGCTTCCAATCTTGCCATTGGTGCAAAAGTTTCATCAAAGTCCTGACCTTCAACTTGTGCATACCCTTTACAGAACAATTTGGCTTTATTTCTAACAAATTTTCCTTTTTCATTCATTTTATTCTCGAACACCCATTTGGAACCTATTACATTCTTATCTTCAGGTCTAGGGACAAGCTCCCAAGTATTGTTCTTCTCAATCTGATCAAGCTCTTCATTCATTGCTTTAACCCAATCATCATGTTGGATAGCTTCATAAAAAAATTTAGGTTCAGTCATAGATAAAAAAGAAACATGAGACTGTTCTGAGCCTTTAATCAATTTCCTTCTTGTCTGAACTCCTGTATTTATATCTCCAATTATCTGATTTTCTAGATGATTCTTTCGAACAATTCTAAGAGGTGATTTTGCTTCTTTCTGCTGATTTGTGTCAGCCTGAGTATTTGTATCTTCATCTAATTCATATTCTTCCCTTTCTGATCCTTGGACCTGTTCATCTTCATTTTAAACTATATCTTTTGTGCTTGGTTCAATACTTCTTACATTTCTGACCGAGATTTGTTCATCAACTTTTATCTCTATACAATCAACCAGTTTATACAGTCTCTTATTGTAACATCTGTATCCTTTACTGTTTGTAGCATAACCCAAGAAGATACCTTCATCAGCCTTGTCATCATATTTGCCAATATTTTTATCATTGTTCTTTATATAACACTTACTCCCAAAGATTTTAAAATGCTTGATTGAAGCAGGTCTTCCAAACCATAGTTCATAAGGAGTCTTGTCACTGTGTGGCTTGAGATGAGATTTGTTAAGGATATGGACATATATATGAATTTCTTCCACCCAATATGTCTGTGGTATGTTCCTTTCATTCATCATTGATCTTTCCATTTGTTGTACTGATCTATTCTGCCTCTCAACAACTCCATTTTGTTGTGGACTCCTTGGAATTATGTACTCTCTTTTGATCCCATGTTTATCATAGAACTCTTTGAAGTTCCATGAACTAAACTCTCCTCCTCTATCAGACCTTATTGGCTTCAATCGTTTTCCTATTTGATTCTCAGTTAGAGCCTTAAACATTTTGAAATTTTCAACTGCTTCAGATTTTTCCTTCAAAAAGGCAACCCATGTTAGTCTAGAATAATCATCAATAATCAACATGAAATAATTTTCTTTTCCTGTACCTTCTTTTCTTGATGGTCCACATAAATCCATTTGTACTGACTGAAGAGGTTTTTTTATTGAAAGAAAGTTTTTTGATTTGAACTGAGTACGAGTAAGTTTTCCTATCTAGCAAGGTTTACAAACATATTCATATGGCTTTGAAATCTTCGAAAGATCTTTTACTGCCCCATTGTTTCTGAGCTTGATTATATGATCAAAATTTAGGTGTCCAAGTCTTTGATGCCACAACCAAMTTTCATCATATTTACTTAAGTGGCATTCTTCTTTTTCTTCTTTTAACACATAGACATTGTTTTCTGTTCTTATCCCTTTTGCAACTAGCTGTCCTGAATTCACAGATTTTATTCTACAATCTTTAGAGGTAAAAATGACTTCACATCCTCGGTCACAGAATTGACTAACACTAAGTAGATTATGTTTCATACCTTCTACAAACAACACATCTTGAGCTTTCCCTTTGCCATTACTCAAACTCACCATTCCTTTACCCTTTATTTTTCCTGGTGCATCATTTCCAAAAGTTACATTCCCTGATTTGCTTTCACTTAGAGTTAGAAAATTACTTTTGTCTCGAGTCATATGTTTGGAACATCCACTGTCAATATACCAGGGATTCTTTTTTCTTTGGGATGATAACACTAGTCTACAATTGTCATCTTATTTCTTCTTCCAAATCTTGAAATTTTCAGCAGTAGGATTCGAATCTGGCTTAAAATTCCTTGAGCGACAATCTGCAGCTTTATGTCCATAGTTATGACAGATGTAACATTCTGGTTCACTAAATAACAGATCATAACGATTTTTATGCTCATAATTATTGTTATGTCTCACCTGCGTCCTTTTCCCAGTGATGGTCTTTCTAGCTAAGAGCTTTATCCTTGGATCTGCTTTGTAAATCTTTAGGTGGCAGTTTGCAGCTTTGTGGCTAAAGTTATGACAGTTATAACACTCAATGTCAATGTTCAATAGGTCAACGTGATTGTTGTAAGGTTTTCCACTCATTGGTTGTTCATTATTTATTGACCTCCTCAGTTGTGTCTCTCTAAAATTAATTTTACCATTTGCAGTCTATGATTGTTTGATATTTGGTTGTCTCATTCTCTGTTGTGGCGGATATTTATTCCTTGGAAATCTTAATTTCTCATGTCTAATTCTTAAGGAACAATTTAGAGCTTTGTGACCAAAGTTAGAACAATAGAAACAATATCCATAGAAAAAATCTTTGTACCTGGCACATGGTTGACTTCTTTGAGCAGGTCAATTTCTTCCATGCTGATGATTTCCTTGAGCAGGGAGTGTATTATTTCTTTGTTCTACAGATTTAGTTTTGGTACTTTTTTCTTTACTCCTCCTGGGCGGTTGATTATCTCCTTTTGCTTCTACAGGTTTGATGGTGTCATTGGTTATAGATTTGACAAACTTGATGGGTTCATTGTTGATTGCCTGACCACTATTTGATCCCTCTTCATAACCCAAACCTGTTTTCAACTTTGGATTCCTTTGTTGATTCAGAATGGTGGCTAATCCTTCTAAGGCTTTGATACTTGACAGATTCTGATGATACAAAGATGGAAACTCCTCCAACTCTTTCCTAGTTTTCACTACTTCTTCTTCCAGGGCTTCAGATCTTGCCTTCTTTTCTGATAATTATTGTTTCAGAATGTCCTCTATTTTATTTGCCTCTTCTAATTCCACTTTTAGTAGGGCAAAGTCTTCATCAGGTTTTTTACTACCTTTCTTGAACTGTATCAACAGTTGTTTTTTCTTTCTCTTCTTAAGTCTGAGTCTGTCAATATCTTCCAAAGCGCTGATCAGCTCTCTTTCCAAGTCAACCATAGCTTCTTCATCATTATCATCACTACATGTGCTTTCATTATCATAATCCTCTTTGGCCATAAGAATGAAGTCATTTACCTTATCTTCACAGGAAGAGTCACTATTTGTGTCTTCTGAGGAGTCTTCATTGTTTACACATAAACTTTTCATTTTATTAAATCTTCTGGATTCGTGCTTCTCTTCACCTTCAGAGTTCTGGTCCTTCTTCTTGTATGGACACTTATTTGCAAAGTGACCTATCTTTCCACTGTTAAAACATTTGAAGGGCAACTTGCCTTGGTACTTTCCTGATCCTTTCTTTAGTCTTCTCACAAATTTTGCCTCAATATCATCTAACTCTGAATCAGTATTCTTGTCTTCTTTAAAATATGCTTCTCTAGTAATGGATTTATCTTTGTTGATTCTCATTTCATATGCAGTTAAAGTTCCTAGGAGTTGATCGATGGATAGAGTTTTAAGATCATTTAGTTCTTCTATCGCAGAGACTTTTGGATTAAATTTATCAGGCAAAGATCTTAAAATCTTTTGAACTAAAATTGTTTCTTCAATCTTCTCACCAAGACCCTTCATGGAATTCACAAGTTCTTCAACTCTTAAAAAATACTTGCTAACTGTTTCACCTTCATTCATCTTTAGTTGTTCAAACTTCAACCTAAATGTTTGAAGTTTGGCATCTTTTACTTTCTCATTTCCTTCATAGCTGCTAATAAGTTTATCCCACATTTCTTTGGCAGTTTGAAGATGCATCACCTTTACAAACTCGGCTTCTGCAAGTCAATTCAGGATAGCATTCATTCTATTAGCATTAAAGCTAAATTCTAACTTATCATCCTTGGAAGCTAGCACAACAAGTTTTATGTATCCAGTCTCTACTACATCCCAAACATCAACACCTAAGGCCATTAGGGATGTTCTCATTCTAACCTTCCAGAAAGAAAAATTTGTTCCATCAAACAGAGGAGGCTTACTAACTGAAGTCCCTTCATGACTTGTCATGTTTAAGCTTACAGATCTACCTTTAAATAAAAGGAACCCACTCTGATACCAATTGTTGGTCAAATGAGAGGGGGGGGGTGAATCAGTTGTTCCTGTGCTTAAACAATTATGCTTATTTTAAACTCTTTACAATACATTCAATGACAATCACAACAATGAAGGGAGGTAAGCAATAGAATATTCGACATCAGTCACACATATGAAATATACAGAGACAAATATTTCCTGTCGAAACCCATAAAGGGTAAAAACATCTTCTTCTTGGTATGATAAATAATCTTTACATTCTGTACATTATCATACATATGAGCTCCAACTCATTGTGAGGGTACAACCTTTGTTTTTCAAGATGCAACTTGCTGAGAGCACCAACTCTCTAATTTCTCTAGCACCTACTAGAAGGAAGCACCAACTCCCTAGGTGTTCCAGCACCAACTGGATGGAAGCACCAACTTCCAGTCACATAGGAACCAACCTGTATAACAGAGAACAATAGTTCTCCCTTACACCACCCTGCCACCCTGGTTTCTCTGGCTGTAACCAGATGGAAGCTACAACTCCCTGTGTTCAATCACCCACTTGAACCTCTAAGGACAACAGTCCTCCCTAGCACCTCCTTACCACCCTGAAATATAAATCTTTGCAACTGAAAACTTATTACAGTGATATAATGTTCATCAATGGCTTACCAGTCTCATCATTGTTTTGCTACACTACCTTCCTCTATCTGCCTCACTGTCTTCATGCACACATCCTTGCGCTTTCTGTTCTTATGTCATCTATGCTCTGTGTGTCATGTCCATTCAATGCACCATTCCTCTTCAGTGCATTTCAGCTGCTGCAATCTGCCTCATTCTACACACCTGAATCATGCTCCATAGAAATTTCATCTCTTGTCACCCATACATCCAATTTCTGTGCACCTTTTGTATGCTCTCAATGCAATGCTTTTGCATCCTCACCCCATGTCGAGTGCTCTGCCTGATCATTATGGCGAATCTTCAGCTTCTCTAGTGGTTAAACCCATGCATCCATCATCACTACGTGTTATGTTGAGATTCCTTAGCCTCTCCAGTAGTTGAGACTCCATATTCTCTATCACAGTCGAGCTCATTCCCTCTATCGTAGTTCTAGGTTTCAACTATCTTACATCTGTCAATAGCCCTTATGAGCAGTCTTGATTCTATTGGAAGATGCCTTGAGACTCTTTATCTTCTTTGGCGATCACCCTGAAGTCTCTTCGAGTCCTCTCGAAGAAGCCATCAGTGCTATCTAGCAGTTACACTGTGAAGTGCAACAGTAACCCTCCGATCGTATTCAAATTCACCTGCACCATTGGATTAGATCCATAGGGTCTTGCGTTTATTTCGCCATTTTGCATTTCGCCATTTTAGAATTTCGGCATTCCTGTGGTAAAGTTTCTTGACGCTCCATGTCGCAATCCTCGAAACACCGAAATGGAGCTTGGTTCTTCGAGCTATTCTCTACAGCTCTTCAATGATGTGACCACCGGTGGTGACCAAGCGCTTATCCATAAATCTCTTTTGCAATTTCAGCGTTTCTCATTTCGCGACTTCGGGACTCCTGTGTTGAAGAGTCTCGACTCTTGACTCCTACAACTCTCAGTATTTGAAACTCCACCATGGAGTCTTTGACATTTCGTGATTTCACATTTCACAATTTTGGGACTCTTGTTGACGAAGAGTCTCGACTCTTGACTCCTCCATCTCCCGGTATCTGAAACTCCGAAATGGAGTCAGATCAACGGTCCACTATCTCCTCGATCCAACGGCTCATGTCATTTTGCCATTTTGCATTTCACGATTTTGGGACTCCTGTTGATGAAGAGTCTCGACTCTTGACTCCTCCATCTCCTGGTATCCAAAACTCCGAAATGGAGTCGGATCAACGTATTTCGGCGTTTCGCATTTCATGATTTTGGAATTCTTGTTGTGAGTTTTCTTGACACCTCCAAGTCTCGGTATCTGAAACTTCGAAAAGGATTCAGATCAACGTATTTCGACGTTTCACGTTTCGCGATTTCGACATTCTTTTTGTGAGTGTTATTGACACCTCCAAGTCCTGGTATCTGAAACTCCGAAATGGAGTCGGGTCAACGTATTTCAGAATTTCGCATTTCACAATTTTGGCATTCTTATTGTGAGTGTTCTTGACACCTCTAAGTCTCGGTATCTGAAACTCTGAAATGGAGTCGGATCAATGTATTTTGGCATTTCACATTTCACGATTTTGACATTCTTGTTGTGAGTGTTCTTGACACTTGCAAATCTCTAGTATCTGAAACTCTGAAATGGAGTTTACGCTTTTGATCTTGCCATGCGATCATCGTTGCGTTGCTGGTCTTGATATTTGCCATCAATGACAAACACGCATACTTTGCCTCTGTCTAAAAAACATGACAACAAGCATAGTCCCTGCTAAATAATAAACTAAGTTTCCATGTTGTATATGTCCACTGATTTGTTGTTTTTGTTAGAGGGCTAGTGGCTACAAAACTATGTTATTTATAAAGTCACACATGTGTTGGAATCTGTTGGAAACACGCTCAACAAAGTTTTATATTTGAATCTGACACCCTATCACAAATTATCCTTGCATGTAAAATGTAAGGAGCGAAAGCTGCAGATGTCACAATAGAGTAGCTTTTATTTAAATGAAAGTACTGGGCAGGGGAAAAAAAAAACTAATCGTTTATTTTTAATTATGGATTAAAGATCCTCTTAAATTCTTGTAGAAAGAGGTTCAACTCATCTATCAATAGTTATACAAGAAAATGATTTAATTTAAAAAAAAAATACAAAATTCAATAAAACAATATTAAACATTGGAAAACACTATAAATTTGCACTCAACATGTTAACTAATATGTAGTCATGAAAATGATTTAAAATCTTTTTAAGATTACAAAAATTCAATCAAACAATGTTAAACATTAGAAAACACAATAAATTTGTAGTCAACATATTAACTAATATTTAGTCAATGGGCAAACCCATCACTATAATCTCCTTGGCACGTACCAAAAAAACATTTTTCATAAACAATATTGTGAAATTGAGTCCAGTTGGATAGTTTCTTTGTTTTTCCCATTTACAAAATCTCTCAAATGTCATTTTTTCCCTTATTTATGACCAAAATGCGCAAAGTGCCACGTCACTTCGGGGTTGTACCACTATGGGAGTTTTCAATGCAGAACAAGTCGAAATCACCAAACGTCGAAGAGGCAGAGTCAATAACTCTTGGGATACTTAATGAAAAGGTACCTTAATATTGGGTTGATTGGAAATAAACATGGTTAATGACTCTGGGACTATACCAGTCCGGGAGTTATACAAACTTTGCATAGAGAAACTTCTGAAGGGAAAAGTGCCAAAGGCACATGACAACCATGTGCAAAGGACACATTGCATCAATCAATAAAGACATGTGACATCATAAACCTTCGTAGCCCTAAGCATCTAAGAGACATGGCATCAATCTATTGCTGACATGTGTCATAAAATTATCGCAAATACATCCTGTCCATCAGTTAGGGGACCTAGCGTTCATATAGACCATGTCAAGTGGCACTCGTTTAAAGCATATCTTATGTTCGTCATCTATATTGTTTCAGGTGACATGTGGCACATATTCTTTGTATGACATATCATCCTTTTGACGTGTCTTATAGCTCATTTGTAGACCCTTTTAAATATTATCACAACGAACTATCTTTGGGACTTCAGAACTTCGTAGATTCAGGGTTTTTGTTGTTTAGATTCCTTGAAACTGCCCAAGCGCGAAGTCTCGAAGTGATCGTTGAAGGTTTTATTTTAAAATTCGAGTAGGCTTATAATGCAGAGAACACGAGAGTGGTTTGATCAAATTTAATGGAATTCATCAACGAATGATATTGTAAGGTCCTTATTAATACATAACGATCATGGATTTATTTAATTGAAAAAAAATTCCCTAAGTTTTTTTGGTGAATTTTTAATTTTTAAGAGGTAAGAACAAAAGATCTTAAAATTCAAAAGTTTAAAATCCGAAAGTGTTCTATCAGCTTCAATTATCTTACAATATGAAGAAGATATTCTAATATTGGGCACTCTGGGTGTCATCCTTAGACATATGAGTCAAATGTTCATTTTTACAAGATGAGGTTTAGATGTGGAAATGGTGATGGAAGATACTTTGGAAAACCCAGAGTCCAGAATAAAACTAACACCTATATGTGGTTCAGATCAACAACAACTGCGCATTTGGAGTTTCAAAATCGCATAGGTTTTAAGAACAAGTGACAAATTAACATGTATTTACAAGTGTCATTGATCTTTGGCATTGGAAATTAATTATGGGCTAGAATTTTCACTTGTTTCCAAATGATCGTTTTCTAATGCAATATTTTATCCACTTACTCGTTTTTCATTGTGTTTGTATCATTAAAAAGAGTGCGAGCAAATGAAAACACAAACTATGAATTGATTTTCGTCTCTAACTATGTATAGTTGATTTACAAGCCTTATTAATGTTTGGCCTTTTGTTGACGTTTGAATCTATCATGATTGATACAACAACCTCACAAGGCTGCAAATCCTCCTGCATTTTTATAGAGGTGGTACTCCTCTGTCCGAGATTTATAAAATGTGGGACGTTTAAGAAGTGCCTCAAATGAAAGTAAAATAGATATAACAGAAAATGGAAAATGTTTTTTAAATTTATTGTAAAAAGAGAATTCCTCTGAATTGACCAGGAGACGCACACATTCATATATGTAAAGTAAATAAATAGAACTTGCCCACATCCATCATAGCAGGGCTAATGATATTTGATCACATAAAAATTAAAATAAAATGACCCACATGCACAAGAGAACTCTGACAGTTTGATACATGGGAAAATAAAAAAAGATAATGATAGAAAAACCTCAAATACTTTATATTTAGATAAACTGGGTTACAAAATACAGTAGAGATTATTCCCAAAATAACTCTCTTGGAATTTCTAAAAAATATATAGTTCAATACATATTCTTTGAAATTTAGATGCATTTGTCATAATGACTGGGATTGGGGCTCCCATGGACCATAAAGAAAATATGTATAAGAATGAAGCTTGTAGAAAGCAGAAAGTGGGCGGTGGAAGACAACAAGACTTGGAAAAAAGAAAGAGAAAATTGCCAGTCCTCGGTTAAACCTTTCTATTTAAATTGGTAGAGTAATTGGATGAAGAGATTAAAAAAGACAAAAGAATGTGATCGGTATGAACTTACTATGATGGTATCTCATGCCTTGTCATTTTCTCACTGTTGTCTTTTTATGGGTTTCTTCGAAGGTTATGGGAACCATCTCAACCGTCCTTTTCCCTTCATTGGTAAGCTTGTCGACAACCTTTTTGAGCCACTCCTCGATGTAGCTCCTGATGGGAGCCACATTGATTTCATGCCAGATTTTTATATTGAAGAGTTCACCTTCCAAGTCCCTTAGATCAATAGATATGTTGCGCAATGCTTCTTCAATATCTTGTCTTTTACTTGAATAATCAACTAGCCAGTTTTCCACGTCATCTTCACCATATTCAAGAATGACATAGAATTTTTCAAATGACATCCCTTTAAATATATCAACTTGTTCATAAAATGCTTTCTTGGTTAAAAACAACGATTTGAGTATCAATTTCGGGTCTTGGACTTTATTGGTGCTTCCAGCTAGATCTATCTCAGTTAGCTTCTTGAATAGTTCCTCTCTTCTAGCTATGGCCTAGATACATGATTGAATGATACCATTCATGTTTTTAACCTTTTCTTTCCAGCATGTGATTAGTTTCTTTATTCGATTCGAGGAAGGGATATCCTCCTCTCTTCTTCTCAATTCCATCATACTAGTAACATTAACACCAAATGGTACAACTGCATCGAGGTAGAAACCTTGCTTGTTTTTCAAATCTTCTTGCAGATATTCATGAAAAGAATGTGCTCTTGTTCCAAAAGAGACCATACTCTTTGACATCTCCCAAGCCTCTGTTATTAATTCCATTCTTTTCTTTATATTCTTTTCAACATAACCTCAGGCTAATGTGAGAAGGCTTGCTGATCATTTTAACTTTGTCACAGGTGTGGTAGGCTTCATCATTTCCAAAGGACTAACTAACATTGGAAAGGGCATTAGAGCTCCCTCCAATTCTTTGATTCACTCCTTTAACCTAACATTTTTTGCTTCAATGTAGTCAATAGAGTTGTCTAGAGCATCTCCAGTTGCTCAGTGTATCTAGGAGATCTGGGAAGGCTGCATGTTCTGTAGGTTAATCTTTGAACTATATTTCCCCTGCTTATTCTTTACATCTCTTTTTTCAATAATCAAATTTTTGGATTCACTGTAAAAATAACCCTCTAAAATGAAAAAGACTCTTCTTCGTCGAAGGTCTCGGTCCCAACTATTTCCATCTAAGGGTTCTGGGGAGTAGTTCTCTCTAGCTGGTCGTCGTTGGGGAACACTTTTTCGATGTCAATTTATTGTTCCATATCTTCGAGGGAGATATCGTGGATATCATTTTCTCCCCTCAATCCTTCCTCTTCTTGCACAATGTTTTTTTGTTTCTTCCTCATGGGAAGTTTATGAGAACTTTCAATTTTGTTAGAGGGAGGGTTCTTGTCTCCTCCTCTGCCTGAAGAACTATGTGTGACTTTCTTACTTGGGTAGGTCATTGGAGCACTGCTCCGAGACGTTGTAATCTTGGGTGTGATAGTCAGGGATTGGGCACTTTTCTCACCTAGACCTTTTCGTCTCTTCTTGTACGACTCATTGGTGTTGAGTATTATCTCCATTTCACTGGTGTTATGAGCAGGACTACCTGAGGCATTATCTTTATCTTCATTCAGGATAGTGTTAATGAAATAATTTTTGAAACTGACAACCAATAAGTGTTATACAGAAATACCATTAGGGTCGAACCCTTTTACTTTTTCAGCATATTTCAAATTGAGGTTGTGGAAGTGGCCCGTGAATTCTTCAATATTGTTCATCGGAATATGAAATCCCCAAATTTCCAAGGCAGAGGATGAATTAATTTTTTCTCTTTTCATGGAAACATTGAAACCAGTAGGTGTATTTCCTTGCTATCTGAGCAACAAACATTGTATCAAATATGTGACATGGAAGGAAGGAAGGATTTTATTTGGATCCAAAAATCCTTATAAAATTATAGTTATCCATTTGTTTCAATGTCCCCTTATTATCCAGGAACTTTCTCAACTGGTCAGACATTCGGGGAAAATCCTTTCCAAATTATCAACCCTTTAAAAACTGAGACAAAACCATTAAATACTTCATAAAAAAATTGGGATGCCTTGTGTCTCCATAATGTTTGATACTAGAAGGTTACAGGGTCAAATTCACATTTTACCTTCTTACACAGAGATAATCTAGGGAATGGACAGTAATGCGCTATCGTGAAAATTAAATAATATGACATAAAGAATTTCTTCTCTCTTTTGTATTGCGATAATTGGGAAGAGATTTCAATGGAAATCAACTTACCCCAATCGAATATGGATTTTTCCTTCACCGTAAAATATTAAATATACAGAATCATCCGAGAGATGTTGGTTGTACTTTCTTGTCCCGTTATCCTCGTGAAAATCCATGCAATTTCCTAGAAAGGGTTTTTGAATGAGCTAACCTGTAATCTGGTGATGTCCTTGGGGACAACTGCTAGGTCCTCTAAGAATTCTGGTAAGAGGTCCAATACATTATTGTGACTCTTTAATAACTCCCTGCAATCCTCCCCCTTGAAAGTAAGTGTTGGCTCAGGAAGTCTTAACATATTTCAAAATACTTGAGGCGATAGGGAGACTGGGGAATGGTCCCACAACTGGATAATCTGTTGGTTCAGAATACATCTCCCGATGCACCAGGTGAACAAATCCTTGTAGTAAAAAAATTTGGGGACACAACCTGCTCGCGAAATTCCAAACATCCAGATAACTTCCTTCTGGGCAGAACGAGATGAGTAGTAGGAATAAGCTCTGGACCATTGAAAACTATGTTCCTCGCACCCAAATATATTCAATGTATCTCCACAGAAATGTTTTCAAGATGCAACCATAAGGTAATGAGAACATTCCTTTTCTCATGATATTACTTAAAATGAATGCTAGAGGATGATAATATAATCTCTCGTAAATCTTGGTTTAATGTGTTTTAATGGGAGATGTCCTCGAGATTTCTTCTTATTAATGCCAATATTTTCGAACCTGTGTGGTGAGTTGTCACTAATAAAATCATAATTAATGTGAATTCGGAAGGGCACAAAGGTGGAAGGGATGGACAAGAGAAAAAAATGCTTTGAAACTTTTGTGACCCCAGGAATCTAGGAACTCGCAAATCTGTGACAACAGAAGGTGAAGAATCGACTAAGTATGGAAAGGCGGGCTGGTCAGATGGATTCATCATAGATAGAGTGAATATTGTGAGTTCAAGGAGTCCGGGTTCAAATTGTAGATCATGGATTTTTTGGGCACAAGATGTATATCATCGAACACGGGGCATGAGAGTTCGATACTGCTAACCCGGGAACCTGGGGTCATAAAATTGGCTAAGTATGGAAAGGAAGGACAGTCGGTCGGACTAGTGATGTGAGGATATAGATGGAGATGAGGATATGTGAGTCTTCCAACCCGAGAAACTACGATCATAGAAATGTGACTAATTATAGATCCATAAAGGGACAATACAGAGGAAGAAGAAAAGGGAAAAATAGGTAAGTATAGAAGAGGGAAAAGAAAGTGAAAAAAGAACTTGGGAAAAATAGAAAAGGGAAGGGAATTTTTGGAAGTGTGAAATGACATCAAAATATTTGTAGATAAAAATGGGATAGCATAATTTTTCATTATTACTATGATAATGCCTTAAAAAAACTAAAATAACCAACAATTTTTCCCAATTCAGGATCCACACAAAAACAATTTCAAATCCCATAATATTCACCTCTGCCAATTCGATAATAGGGAGGTTTATTTGGTAGATCAAACTATCGTTTAGTTTAGGCGACTGGGGTGCATCTGGGATACCTCTGAGAAAATATAATTCATTTATGATGATTTGTTTGTATTGCAATCTGTGACAGTAATTGTGTCCCGATAGTATTTAAAATGAACGCTGGAGGATGATAATATAATCTCCCATAAATCTTGGTTTAATGCGTTTTAATGGGAGATGTCCTCGATATTTTATCTTATTAATGCCTATATTTTTGAACTTGTGTGGTGAGTTGTAACTAATAAAATCATAATTAATCTGCATTCGAAAGGTCACGAAGGCAGCAGGGATGGACGGGAGCGAAAAATGCTTTGAAACTTTTGTGAACCCGGGAGTTCGTGAACCTGCGAATCTTTGAGAAAACGAGGTGAAGAATTGACTAATTATGGAAAGGAGGGGAGGCCATAAGGAATCATCGTAGGTAGAGTTAATATTGCGAGTTCGAGGATTCTGGGGTCGAATTGTAGATCACGAAAGTTTTGGATGCAAGAAGTATATCACCGAACACGGGGCATGAGTGTTTGATAGCACCAACCCGAGAACCCGCAGCCATAAAATTGGCTAAGTATGGAAAGGAACAGAGGTAGGTATGACTCGTGATGTGAGGATATAGATGGAGATGAGGATCTATGAGTCCACCAACTCGAGAACCCACGATCATAGAAATGAGACTAAGTATAGAACCAGAAAGGGATAATAGAGGGGAAGAAGAAAAGGGAAAAACGAGTTAGTATAGAAGAGGGAGAAGAAAGGGAGAAAATAAATTTATCCCTCACACAAAAACACTTGCTATAATAATTATCAAGCAATAGAAACACATTAACTGTGGGAAAAACATTCTCATCTATGAAATATACTTGGAGCTCGACAACCTCTCATTCAAGTTTAAAGAGATTTTGTTTATATTTATTTCAATATTATTCATATTATTTTATTTAATAGTATTTTTGTGGCCCAAATGTAATGCATGTTCCAATTTCAAGGGTGCTTTCAACTCGCAAATTTGGCTCAAACCCATTTTTATATGCAAGCATATTCTCAAATATGACAAGATTTAATATATGCACAATATTAAATAGGGACATGACGTCAACACCTTTGTAGATAGCAGTGGGATAGCATAATGTTTCATTCTTACTGTGACAATTCCTTAAAAAAAACTAAAATAACAAACAATTTTTCCCAATTCAAGATCCACACAAATTTTTTTTCAGATCCCATAATATTCACCTCTGCCAATTCAATAATAGGGAGGTTGATTTGGTAGATCGAACTATCAGTCAGTTCAGGAAATTGGGGTGCACCTCGAGTACCTGTGAGAAAATCTAATTCTTTGATGAATATTTTTTTGTATTGTGTCCTGATAGTATTTAAAATGAACGTTGGAGGATGATAATATCATCTCCCATAAATATTGGTTTAATGTGTTTTAATGGGAGATGTCCTTGAGCTTTTCTCTTATTAATGCCAATATTTTTGAACATGTGTGGCGAGTTTTCACTAATAAAAGCATAATTAATGTGCATTGGGAAGGGCGCGAAGGTGGCAGGGATGGAGAGGAGAGAAAAATGCTTTGAAACTTTTGTGAACTTGGGAGTCTATGAACCCGTGAATCTATGACAACAGGAGGTGAAGAATATACTAAGTATGGAAATGCAGGGCAGTCAGACGGACTCATTGTAGGTAGAGTGAATCTTGTGAGTTCGAGGAGTCTGGGGTCGAATTGTAGATCACAAAAGTTTTGGGTGAAAGATGTATATCATGGAACACGGGGCATGAGTGTTCTATAGAACCAACTTGGTAACCCACGGTCATAAAATTGTCTAAGTATGGAAAGGAATGACGGTCGGTTGGACTCGTGATGTGAGGATATATATGGAGATGAGGATTTTTCAGTCTGCCAACCCGAGAACCCACGATCATAGAAATGCAACTAAGTATAGAAACAAAAAGGCATAATAGAGGGGAAGAAGAAAAGGGAAAAACGTGTAAGTATAGAAGAGGGAAAAGAAAGGGAGAAAATAACTTTATCCCTCACACAAAAACACTTAGTCTTATAATTATCAAGTGATAAAAACACATTAACTATGGGAAAAACATTCTCGGCTATGAAATATACTTGGAGCTCGACAAACATTTGGTTCAAGTTTAAAGATATTTTGTTTATATTTATTTCAATATTATTCATATTATTATTTTTTAATAGTATTTTTGTGGCCCAAATGTAAACCATGTTCCACTTTGAAGGGTGTTTTCATCTCACAAATTTTTCTCGAACCCATAAGTAATAGACAAAATATATGACTTAACATTTGTATATCCATGTATATTCTCAAATATGACAAGCTTTAATATATGAACAATATTAATTATGGATATGACATCAACACCTTTGTAGATAACAATGGGCTAGCATAATTTTGCATTCTTACTGTGATAATGCCTTAAAAAAACTAAAATAATCAACAATTTTTCCCAATTCAAGATCCACACAAAAAACATTTCAGATCCGATAATATTCACCTCTGCCAATTCGATAATAGGGAGGTTGATTTGGTAGATTGAACTATCGATCCGTTCAGGCGACTGGGGTGTACCTGGGGTACCTGTGAGAAAAGATAATGCGTTGATGAAGATTTGTTTGTATTTCAACTTGTGACTGTAATTGTGTTTTTGATATTATTTAATGTGTTGAAACATTATTTTAAGTATTAAACTTCTTGGACCAGATTATTCATTGAATGGTTTTTTGTTTCCCTCTGTTCTTTACCTTTTTTATGTCACTTGTATGAAATTGGTGCAACAATAGGAAAGGAGAACCCTCATCCATATCATCTTTTCAATCTTTCCATGCTCTTGTCTTGGTGAACCAACCCTCTAATTGATCAACAATTTGAAAAGAAAGAGCATTCCAAACTTGTGGTGACCTAGCTCTACCCTTTAGTAGCCAGGGGTAGAATTTAGGACCGACAACAACTCTGAAGTTGTTTACACAACTCTATAGGAAGTTCAATCAAAGAATAGAGAAAGTGAGTCATACCTATAGTTTCGATGATGTGTTTGCATAAGAGAAGCATCGAAAATCTAAATAGATATCAATGGATGGTTGTTGAAATAAAGTTATTGTATTGTCAATTTGAGCATAAGTATAATGATGACAAACTAGAATTTTAATTTTGTTTGGTTGATAGAATATTTCCATTTAACTTTAGCTAGCACATATCTTCTTTTTTTTTCAAAACATTTCAAGAAAAGAATTCTGGTAATTTCATTAATCAAGAAAAACTAGTTAAATGAACTACATATTACATTTGCTCCATAGAGCCTGCATTAAAAGGCAAGGCATGTCCTATATATTCCTTAATATCATAGAAAAAGTGCTAATATCCTGAATCTATTATCCATTCATAATCCAAAAACCAGGGCCATGAGAACCTTGAACTACAACACCAAAGCACATGCTCAAAATTTTGGAAAACACAACACAAGAAAAAATCAACAAGTAGTGGGCATTGTATCCCTTCTATAACCAAATTCCCAAATAGGAACCAAGAAATTCATTGACTTCTATATTAGTATGAACCAAGATAACTATGAACATTTTATTCTGATATTACTATGAACCAAGATCACGTTGACGTGACAATATTCTAACATTACTAGTTCTGGAAAAAACTCTCAGCGTTTAACTTAATGGACTTTGAACAATGAAAAAATTGCAATATTATTGAAAATTCCTGATGGCTCTGTTCAGAAGGCAAAGAAATTTTGACATCTCAAACGATGGACATGATTTATTCATAATTGGGTACTTTGTATAAGTTTTTTCCTCATGATTTTCATTCCTGGACTCAACAATATTATGCGTCGCCATTTCACTTTTCCATGGTAGTGCAAAACTTTATTCATATCTTGATTGGGTAACATGGATAGAAATAGATCACACTATTTCATTTCTTGTCAATGCACGATATGTAATTTTTTTTTGGGGGGGTTAGCCAATATGAAGTATGACATTGTCCTCATTTAAGGTAAATTTTCTATGGATGTAGAAGTCATGTAACATGTTGACAGTCTTTTCCTTTTTCTGTAGGTATATTTCATATAGCAATTCTGTCAACCCAGGAAGCACATCTTGTAATACAGGTTGTCTAATTGTACAATGTACAATTATGTTTCTGAGGGTTCATATGACATCGTTGACGCAATGACTATATATGTAAGGGAATTTTTCACCGCATTGTAGACAATAAATTGTGCCATCATTTATGAACGCAGAGGCAAAAGCATGAAAATTGGATTTGGAACATACAGGATCAAACGGGGTCAAGTAGTCATTTGATGCAACCAAAACACCCTCAACATGCACACATGATCATAGTAGTTAATATATTGAACAATATAATATATGTGTGTACAACAAAAATGTTGCACAAAGCTACTGAAGGCATTTTTTTGGTGTAAATTGTTGTTGGAGGTGTATATGTATACGTACAATAGTTGTGGAGCTCATTAGTTTCTTGAGATCATATACTATGTCTGTTCGCAATTTTGTTACAAATGTTGCTTGGGTTGTGCGAAAGATCCTTTCTTTAACATCTCTTTTCTTCGTTATATTTTTGAAAAACATAATTGGAAATTGCCCTTTATGCATTTGTTGTTCTGTTGACGAAAATAAATTTGCATAGGTGTCAAACAATTGTAGTTTCACCATGGAACAATTTAATAGTTATGTAATATGTATAAGATATATGAGCATGTAAAAGCAAAGGACACACACAAAAAAAGGGTATGGAAAACAATACCATTTCCTTATCGTTGTTCAAGTTTCCATCTTTTATATGGAGAATATGTTGTGAGCCAACTTTTCTTGCAAATGTGACAGTTGCACCAATGGTTCCAATTGGGTAAATGTCATTCTCTTTGCAAATTGGTTGATTGTTGTGTCCAGTACAAAATGATATTCTGAGAAAACCACATGAACTTTTTCGACAACACTTGTTTCATTGAGCAATATAATTTGATCACAATCACCATGGTCATATACTATTTTGGGTAATATATTGAAATTTGTAATGGATATCCCATTACCTGGAAATATCTTCTCTGCATGTTTCTGGACAAGTTGTGTAGGGATATTCAGTGTAACTTTCATCATGGCTTTGTTGTCTATCATGTCTGCATGCATAATGCATCTAATTTTTTTTTCCTTGTCCAAGTAGGTGCTATACAAAACCATTATGTCTCCGATGAACAGTTGTCCAGTTCGACAGTTGTTCAAGCCTTCTATTGATAGTATATTGGGTGGTATACATTTATACCTGGTCACATTTTTTTTGAACAGGAAAAGTAATGTGAATGGAAGTATTTATATACATCTTATTTTTTTGCATCAATGTACAAGTAGATGCACAATTTGGATAAAGTATGCATCTTTTAAAAATACGTACAAACATCATGTATTCCATGCAATTAGAAAAGAAAATCAGATGCCAATTTGTAGTGACATGACTCTAATGCCTCAACGTTGCCATTTTCTAAACAGACCAAGAAATGATCTATTAATCCATTGTGCAACTCGGTCGAGGAATAACGAAAATGCAATAGAACTTGAAATGCATCGAAGAGGCAATCTCCCACAGTATACGAGAATGCATCTAATATAAAAAGGCCATTGTTATGCAATACCTAGTCGATGTTGTCATGTAAAATGGAGTATGTATCTATTTGATAGTACTCAACATCTATTACTTGCTTCATCTTTTAAGTTGTGATTTTCAAGATGTTTCTTAGCTATGTTTAGATAATATGAAAATAGCAAAAAAAAAGATAACTGTAAGTTCAGAACTGCATACCAATTCTGATATGTATACTTCCACCTTTTTCATTTCAAATTCAATGATCTGTGGTTGCTATAGAGTATGAAAAACAAACAAAGCTATAGTGAGTGCTCAACCATATATAAGAGATAATGCAAATTAAACAACACTATAAATTTTCTCAGTACAAAGAATGAGTATTTCAGACATATAATTTTTGAACTTATTTTAGTTGTGCATCTTATAAGAGTTTTGGTAGCCATTGTATATATCTTTACAATCCTATTCATCATTTAATTTCATCCCCACTCTTCAAAAATCAACACCAAATAGATCTAAAACGACTTGTTGATGCCTCCCACCTAGAAAACTCACATAGATGGTCTATGGGATAAACAAAAGCGGAAGAATTAGGCATTATGGAATTTTCCCATAGCAATAAAACCAACACATAGAATAACTTCTTAAGGTTTCAATTATCCTACAATATGAAGAAGATATTCTAATATGTTTCAATTATATTACAATATTAAGAAGATATTCTAAAATTGGGAACTGGGGAACTCATCCTAAGACAGATCAATGAACTTTCCATTCAGGTTACAAAGAATCATTTCCACAAGATGAGGTCCATATGTGAAAATGGTGATGGAAGATGCTTTGGAAGACCTAAAGTCCAGCATAAAACTAACAATTATATGTGGTTTTTTCTCAGAGAATAAAATCTTTCCCTGTCAGAACCTAAAAAGAAGGGATTTCAAGGTCCTCGTATATTCTTTCTCAGCAATGAAAACTCTGAATTTGTTTGGCAAATCCTTTCCACTACCATTTTCCAAAGAGCCA
This sequence comes from Picea engelmannii, assembly GCA_009831015.1. NCBI lineage: Eukaryota > Viridiplantae > Streptophyta > Pinopsida > Pinales > Pinaceae > Picea > Picea engelmannii. The sequence continues at coordinate 595,431 of ML778292.1, forward strand.
TGGTATGATGTCTAGGACATGAAAGTGGGCATATGTCATTGGAAGGGGACAACCTGGAAAATGCACTAAATGTATGGTTTCAGGATTAGAAATATGAGGAGAACATACCATTTCCTTTTCTGTATGTCATTATGGATGTGACAGAGGTGGGTTCTATATTCAACATTGGCATGCAAAGGAGACAAGATTTCTTGTTCAACAATTTTCGAGGATAACAATACTTTCTTGTTTCTTTCATCCCAGTAGTCACACATAAGGATGTTCTATAAGAGAATTTTCACTCAGGTATTATTTCTATATTTTTTTTACATTTATTTTGATTTTCAACACTTCCTAGTATTGAAAATTATTACCTGCAAATTGAAAATAGTAAACAACAAACAATGGATAGGAATGAAACCATGGAAATGAAGCTTACTCATGAATGTGGAACGATAGAAGTACAATTCCAATTGTGGGTGCAAAATCTCAACCATGCAAACTGCAACAATAGGTCCAACTGCGGATGCAGGACACCAACCTTGCAAAGTTGAAGCAAACAAGGGTGCAAAATTTCTACCATACAAAGTGCAATAATAGGTCGAATTGCAGGTGTAGGACTTCAAGCTTGCAAAGTTGAAGAAAACAAGAGCAATCAACAAACAACAAACCAGTGAGCAAGCACCAAGTGGTCCAACTATAACTGCAGGACCTCAACTTTGCAAAGTTGAACCAAACAAAAATAAGAAGCATCTAGTGAACTAATGAGCAAGCAACAACCAGTGAACGAACAATGTCGGTGGAGAACAATATTGCCCAAATTCACTGCAGACAAGATTGTATCCAAAAATCGGAGGAAAATGTATTGTGACAGGCATGTTAAGTAAACATTTAAGGCTTCCAGACCTGTTAAGTAAATATATAAGGCTGTCAGGACTATTTGAGGGCCTCACACTATGAAAGCATTTAAAAAATAATGTAGTGTGTCAGGCTTGTTTACGTACTTAATAATAAAAATTCTAGTTTAAGTACTTAATAAAGATAAAAAAAAATAATAAAAATGAGTGTTGATGCTCAAAACTTTGGATATCTAAACATTTAAATACAAATAATAAAAATTCAAAAAGACTTTAGATGATCAAAACTTTGGATATGTTAACATTTAAAACATTGGGAATAGAAAAGATGGAAATATGACTTCAATTATATTCTCCAATGAGATCATGACATATAAGGTTTTTTTTATTATATAAAAAATAATGTTTTTATTTTCTCTAGTTCGAACAATAGAGATTATGAAAAAAAATTATAGTCAAAGGACAAACTAATATGAAGTCAATGAATTATCGATCGATATAGTCCCTCTACGCCTTCGTTAGGGACTAATAATAAGTTTACTCATCTAATTTGTTTAAATTATTAATAAGTTGACACATCTATTATTACACCGAATTTCCCATAGAGACAAAAGTGGATAAGAAGAGTTCCAAAATAAAAACTTAAATTATTGCACCTAGTTGCCCATGGAAATGTTGAGAAAAGTGGATAGTGAGAGGTTCAAAATAAAAAGAGTTCGAGTGAACTTAAATAAAAGTTGGTTTTTTCCATTAGAAAAATAAAAAGGAAATCCAAATGCACAATCAAAATATTAATTACAAGGATGATGCATGTTGATAAATCTCTTTGTAAAGACAAATTATAATTGAGGCAAAATTTGATATACTACTTGAAAAATGGTAATGTACAAGAAAGTAAAAGGAGATCTATATCATTAATTCACCATTGCATATTTTTATTATGTATAAATTGTATGAAGTGTATATAATCTTTGAGAAATGTCACGATACAACAAACATCACAATGTAATTGTTGAAAATTATAATATTTCAAAATAAGTTAGTTATCTAATTTTTAATGAACATTGCATTGCAACATAATTGAAGTAAACTAGACTTAATGCGACTTAATCTTTAATGAACATTCCATTGCAACATAATCATTTAGTGACGCATAAATTCTGCATAAGTTAACCAAGATGGGTGCCACAATGGGACATAGCCATTTAAGAACACATAATTCAACATATTCCTAGATGAACATTACAATTTGATATAACCCTTGATAAATGTCATAATGTGACATAACGATTGACGAACATAGAAATTCAACCATAAACTAATAATATTACTAAATATTTGAACCATTGTCAACAATGGTCCACTAAAGTCAACCAAACTCGATGTGACCTAACCCTTAATGAATGTCACATTGCAAAAAAACAATTTAGTAATGTATCACTTATACATAAGCCAAGATGAATGTCACAATGTGACATAACCAATGAGTGATGTCACAATTCATCATAACCCTTGAAGAGCGTCAACATAACTCGTAATGAACATTGTAATCAGACATAATTGTTAAGGAACATAGAAATTTGACATAAATTAACCAAGATGGATGTGTCAATGAGGCATAACCATTGAGAACATCACAATCCAACATAACCCTTTATAAAATCACAATGAAACATAACCCATGATGAATGTCCCAATGCAAGATAAACATTGATCAATGTAGCCATTCAACAAAAGTCAAGTGAGATAAATGTTGTAGTGAGACATAAACAATCAGGAATGTTGAAATCCAACATAATTTTTTTCGAACATCACAATGAAACACAACCCTTGATGAATATCAGAATGCAAAATAATCATTGAGGAACACAACAACTCAACCCAAGTAAAAATTGATCAATTTCACAATGTGACATCACCATTGAGTAATGTCAACCATAAAATAATAATACTATTAAATCATTTTAACAATAGTCAACCATGGCTAACCAATGTCAACCAAACTCAATATGACATAAACCTTAATGAGCATCACATTGTAGCATAACTAGTCATGCATGTAGAAAAAATGCACAAGTCATCCAAGATGAATTTTATCAAGTGACATAATCATTGAGGAATGTAACAATCAACCATAGTCAAACATGGTTAACCAGGTTCAACCAATCTTAACCATAGTTAAACATGGTCAAACATAGAAAAACATCCTTGAAAATAAACCAATTATGCATTCAAGACATCGGGAAAACAATGAAGTCAACTATTGACTTTGTTGCTTGTCCATCTGATTTCCAAAATGCATAAACAAGTTAAGGATAATTATCAAACATGGTCAACCATAGATGACCATCATCAACAATAATCAACCATAGTTAAATATGGACCCCATTGAGTTAAGGTGAACCATAAACTAATAAAATTATTAAATATTTGAACCATAGACAACCATGGCCAACCAAAGTCAACCAAAATCCATGCAACCTAACCCTTAATGAATATTGCATTGCAACAGAACCATCCATGAACATAGAAATTCGACATAAAGTAGCCAAGATGAATGTCACATTGTGACATAGCCATTGAGGAATGTTGAAATTCAACGTAACTCTCGACAAACATCACAATGTGACATAACCATCAGGGAAAATTGAAATCCAACATAATGATTAAGAAACATTGCAACGTGATGTAACCCTTGGTGAACGTTCCTATGTAACATAACCATTGAAAAATGTAATAGTTTGAAATAAGTCAACCAAAATCAACAATACAATGTGGCATAACCATTGAGTAATGTCTACCATAAACTAGTAAATGTTTTAAATTTATATTAAACTAAAAACATAAGTAATATAATTATTATCAACTAAAAATCATACAATATATATAATAATACTATTCCTATACAGTAAAATTAAATAATATCAATACTAATATTAAATTAATAATTCTATATAATTATTAATTAGAAAGAGCATTTCTCCTCACATTCAACTTCATAAGATCTAACCTCTCAATCAGTACATTTGGATAGAAATTTCAGATGCCAATGCTAAGAATATGTATATATAAATTCACTATTTTACACCTATTAATTCTACTTTTTATAAGAAAACAGTCTAGATAAAAATTGTCCCTATAATAATTTAGAACAAGATATTTATAGTTTGAAAAATGAAGATAATATCCTCCTACTAGGAGACTTTAATGCTAGGACTAAAACTAACCAAACTACTCTTTTAAGCAATGATTCCAACCATAATCCTTTATGGATAGATGAGGAACTTGTTTTATCTAATAGCTACAAAATAAGCTCTTAATGCCTAATTGAGAATTTGTTTGTTACTGAGTTGGTCAAACTCTGTAGCTCTCAAGACCTAATAATTTGCAATGGATTAATGAAGTGTCCAAACTCCAATCGGATGACTTGTATTCAAAAGTTTGGTAGTAATGTCTTAGATTATCCCCGTTTCCAACCAAATAGTAACTTTTGTCCTTTTAAATGACCATGAAATCGACTCGGATCATAGACTTTTAACACTAACTCTAAACGGTTCTATGCACATGGGCACCATTTAAGATAATTATGATAATCAAAGGCAATTGTGCTTTGGAAAAAGTAAAGTTGACCTTTTATTAAAGGATTTAAATAGTGAATTCCATCTCCTAACTTATAAGGACAACATTGAAGACCTCTATCATAATTTTACAACTACTCTTTCTACTTCTATTAACAAGTTCTCTTTCGAGGTGTCTTGTAAAAAGAATAATAGAACGACCAACCCTTGGTATGATAAAGAATGTAAAACTGTTTGGAAAGCCATTAGGGATGCTTCTAATGAGTCCCTAAAACTCGATAATATCAATACATACAAATCCTTAATTAAAAGGAAAAAGAGGTACTATATCAGTAAAAGGCAAGAGAAACTTTCACAAATATCTAGGTTGGATCCTAAGAAGTTCTGTAGGAAAATTCTAAACCGTAATACTAAAGAAAATAATACAATTCCCTGAAGGGACTCGAATTCCTACCTTAACATTATTTATGAGTTCCCTAATGCCATGGAAACCATTCCTATTATCCCTACAGAGGATGAATATTTTTATTTGGATGACATGGAGTCCAGGGTTAAGCAACTTGCAGATGGGAAAACCAAGGACATTGAAGGCTACCAAGATGAAATTTTTAAAATCGGAGGGCCTATCCTCATCCCTTAGATACACAAGATCTTCAATTTAGCAGTCAAGCAGGGCTTCCCTAAACCCTAGATGCAAAGCCTCATTGTTCCTAGTTTTAGATAAGGCCTACTTATCATCTATAAGAAGATTATTATCAAAACAAATAATTCCATAACCTAAAATGATAGAGGATACTCCTTGAAATAAGAGGTGGAACCAACAATGATGAAGGTGGGGGAGTTTTACCTCCCTTATTAGTCCTATAAATTTCCTCACACATTACTAACTACCAATCCGCTATGAAACGAGAATCGATATTTTGAGTTCCTTCAAGCAAAATTCAGCTACTCATATTTCCGATCACATCCATGAGTGGAGACGAAGACAAAGTTTGATCAAAATCAACCTTCCCAATCAGTTATTGGCAGAATGGTTCACCAAATCATTTGTGAATAAAATATCTCGTGACATTTCCATGGGTGGATTTGTCACAGAAGAATAGGCGATCAGTCATGCTCAGTACCTAGATCTCGTTTATTTGCAAACGAGAAATCTTTACGACTTACTCTCTGATGCTCCTCGTCCTTCTACCACCGCTACCTCAACTACCCCTGCTGCTTCTCATGCAACTGATGGTTTGATTGGCACTTTCCATGCTCAACCTCAATCTACACAAACCTCTCACCCCAATCCCAAATCTATTTCTTCTAATGTTCAAAATGCTCTGACTCCTACTCCTTCCACCGATAAAACTTCTGAGGTTAACTCCGTTCAATCTACCTCTTCCAGAAAAAATAAATCTAAAAAAGGAAAGGGTAAGAATAAAGAGGATAAAAATAATCTGCAATCTGAGAAAGCCAAAACACAACCCGTTGATGATAAGGATAAGCACAAACCCCAATACCCTTGCCTTATCTATGGTGATGATCACTACATGAAATATTGTCCAAGACGTGTCGAGGTCACTAAGTTCCTTCAAGGGACCGTGAAGCCTCCCACACCTCTCATTTTGTCCCAACCTTTCCCTTCTCAACAACAGACCCAATTGGTCATTCACGACCAACCCTCTCCTTCCACCACTTCCTATGTCCTTATGTGTACCGGTGATTCAAAAAATAATGACGTTACACTTACTACTCGGGCCAAATATTACACTTCCTCAAAGGATAAAGTTGACGATATACCACCTTCGTTGGTTCAACAACGTTCCTTGACTTCACCTCCCAACGGTCCTTTTCATCTAAAAAAACCGGGTCTCGATACAGTTCTCTACCCTCCTCCAAAGGGCGTTGTTCGAAAGTCTTCCTTTAATCCTCACGCACGTGATGCTCAGAACTATAGTATTGTAGAAGATCTTGCGCAAGCACCCTCCGTGATGTTAGCTCTCGAAGTCCTTCAAAGTTGTCCCACTTAACGGAAGGCACTGTTAAAGGCTATTGGTGGAATTGATCCTACGGATACAAATTTGATAATTTTTAACCTGGAAGATCACATTCCAAGGCTACCCCCTCAGCTAGTGTTTCAGATACAATTTGTTGTCGAGAACAAGAATATTTGGAGAACCGTTATTGACAAGGGTGCCTTGATGTGTGTAATGTCTGTTTCCTATTGGAAAGCCATTGGATGTCCTCCCCTAACTGAATCACACAACACACTTAAGGCCTTCAATGGATATGGATTTAAACCCTACGGTGTACTTCCCTCGTTGTCTATTACGTTGGAAGGAAAATCGGTCAATGTCGAAGTTGAGTTCTTTACTGCACCTCTCGATTATAACCTCTTACTTGGTCGTAGCTGGATTGATTCTATGCACGCAATTGTGTCTACCCTTTTCCATGTAGTACATTTTCCCCACCATGGAAAAGTCATTACTGTAGACCAGTTGGCCTTTTTCAACGTTGATTCTTGTACTAGCAACATACCCTTTATTTTTAATACACCTCCTGGGTATGAGAATTTCGGTGTGGGTCTACTAAAAGATTCTACTTTGATGGGTACTTTCCCAATCCCACCACCCGATTTTCCACCTCCTTTTGTCACCTCAATCAACATGATTTCCACCTATGTTCATGAAACTCCCGTGTCTCACAACCCGTGGATAGTACCTGACCCCAATGATTATCTTCGCTATGGCGAGCAAATTCCTTTAAGTCCGATTGAGTCGACTTATCAAAGCATTCAATCGGAAACCCCCTCTATCCCCTCTCTTGGTGATTCATCTCCCGATCCATTTCACGTCATTTTTCTTACTGACGATATGATTATGTATGTTATTTCTATGGAAGACACCCCATGGGATGATGGGCATCATCATTCCATTATCTTTCTTGAACAACACACCATAGAGAGTTACCAATGGATTTCGACTTCGTCCACCGTTGTTGTCATTTCCTTTGTTCTCGAGTCAACACACGATATGATTTAAAAAGAGAACTTGAGTAATATTTCACCCACTATTCCTCTTGACATATCCATTAAACCTGGAGTTGTCGAAAATGTTCACATCGAAGCTACTTTTTCCCATGATGAAGTCGTTACTTATCAAGATATTTTTAAAGAATTCCATGACGTTTTTGCTTGGAGTTACGAAGAGATGTCGGGTATTGACCCCGATATCATTGTACATGAAATTAAGACCATTGGACACTAAACCCATTCGACAGATACTTCGCCCAGTCCACCCCGATAAAGCCGCCACTATCAAACTCGAAGTTGAAAAACTTCTCAAGGATGGCTTTATCTATCCTATGGCTTTAACCGATTGGGTATCCAATCTCGTTTCGGTCAATAAAAAACAAGGCACGATCCGTGTATGTGTCGATTATAGTGATATTAATAAATCTTGTCTCGAGGACAACTTTCCAACCCCCTTTGTTGACCAGATCGTCGACGATTGCGCCGGGAGTGAAATCTTCTCATTAATGGACGGTTTCTCCGGCTATAATAAAATTAACGTTTTACCCACGGATCAACACAAAACTGCTTTCATTTGTCCTTGGGGTACTTTCGCTTACCGTAAACTACCTTTCGATTTGAAGAATACTGGTGCGACTTTTGAACGTTCCATGTCTTATGATTTTCACAATATCAAGCATATCGTACAACTGTATCTTGATGATCTATCTGCGCATTCCATGCATCTCCAAGACCACTCAACCCATCTTCGAGCCATTTTTCTTCACTGTCGTTACTACCATATATGTTTAAACCTGCACAAATGTGTTTTTTGTGTGGAATCAGGACAACTTCTAGGTTTTATTGCATCACTTCATGGAATTAGGGTGGATCCTTTGAAGGTTGAAGCCATCCTTAATCTACCTCCTCCTTCTACTTTATGCCAACTCAAAAGTTTGTAAGGGAAGAATTTTTTTTTGCGTTGATTCATTCTCAACTATGTTGAGTTAACACTAGGATTTACTCAACTTTTGAAGAAGGGTTACGAATTTGTATGGGATGAGACTGCCAACAAAGCCTTCGAAGATTTGAAAATTTCCATAACACGAAAACCACTGCTTTTCCCACCAGATTATAGTCGAGACTATTTCCTCTACCTCGTTGCTTCGGACTCTACCATTGCCATGGTTTTAGTCCAGGAGGATGATTCGCACGACGAACATGTCATTTATTATTTGAGTTGGAGTCTCAGGACTATCGAGGCCAAATAACTACATGTGGAAAAACTGGCCTTGGCAGTTGTTCAAGTTTTCCAAAGTTTTTGTCACTATATCCTACTACGCAAGACCATTGTCATTTCTGATTGCAACCCTATGCAGCATATCTATACATGCCAATTGCTAGGGGGAAAGTACTCCAAATGGATAGTGATTCTCCAGGAGTTCGACTTATATTTTGAACACACTAAGTCTAATAAATGTTTGGTATTTGTCGAATTAATATGTGACCTTCCCTCCGCTGAGACAAAAAATGTGGCAGAGGATTTGTTACCCGATGAATCCCTTTTTCTGATCATTTTTTATGACGCTTGGTATGGATATATTATCATTTATCTCTAGACTCAAAATTTCTGGCCCGCCCTCTCTAGTACAGACCATCATCGCATACGGTATCAAGCCCGTCAATACATAATTATCGGTGACACTTTCTATCGTCATGGTGTTGACTCTATTTTCCGACATTGTCTCACCTTCGATGAGGCTGAGAAATCTTTGAATGACTTCCACTCTGGAGCATGTGGTGTTCATATGTCTAGGTATGCAATTGCCCAAAAGATATTACGAGTAGGGTACTTCTAGCCTTCTTTATTTAAAGACTGTATCATTGCCGTCCAGAAGTGTCATGCTTGTCAAATGTACAATAACAAGATAAGATCTCATCCTGCTCCTTTAAGCCTTGTAGTTTCCATTGGAACTTACACAAAATGGGGCATTGATTTCATGACATGTAACCCTCACTCGGTTGGGGGGCATGGATACAACATCGTAGTTGTGGATTATTTCACGAAATGGGTCGAGGTGATGCCTACATTTGATAATACTGGAAAAACTATGGCCCTATTCATATTCAATCATATCATCACTCGATTTGGAATCCCACAAGCTATCGTCACTGATCATGGTATCCATTTTTAAAATTTCATGATGTTCGAGCTTACCGAAAATTTGTGTCTTCGGCATGAAAACTCAACCCCCTACTATCCACAGGACAATGGCCAAGTTGAAGTGATAAACAAGGTTCTTATCGCTATGCTTCGACAGATAACAGGAATTCACAAGACAAGTTGGCACACGATGTTGTTTTTAGCATTATGGGCCTATCAAACATCCATGAAGTTTGCACGGGATTTATGCCTTTTCAGTTGGTGCATGGTATTGAAGTTGTCCTACTGATTGAATGTGAGATCCCATCTTTGAAGCTAGCCATTGAAATTATCCCAAACACCTCTACCGAGAAAGAATGTCTATTCTATCTGATGTAATTAGACTAAACCCGTCGTGATTCCACCCTAGTTATTAAAACCCAGAAGAAATGCGTAAAATCTCAATACGGCAAGCACGTCAAGCCGCATGTTTTCTCCGAAGGTGATCTAGTTCTCCTCTATGAACAAGATTTTGATTTACTAGGGGACGAAAAATTTGAGGCTATGTGTTAAGAACCAAACATCAATATAGCATAGAAAAACCTCAAGAAAAGTACTCAACGCCTTGAAAAAGAGATAATATCAGATAATAAGCCTCTTCGAGGGGGCAACCTCCTTTTACCCCACTTAAATGTTCAAGTACAA
>ML778292.1:611323-625578 GCA_009831015.1 Picea engelmannii
AATGGCCTAAAGCCGACATAAATAAAATAACATTACTAATATAAATCACAACTAATGGCCTAAAGCCGACATAAATAAAATAACATTACTAATCTAATATGCCCCAATTAAGTGGTAATGAGCCAATATTAGGGCTTAACACTATGTGGTGCAGCCCTTATATTGTCAAACGAGTGTTGGAGAAGGGAGCCTATGAGTTAGTAGACTATGATGGAATTCCTTTGAGTGAACCTAGAAATGGGATTTACTTGAAGAAATACTATGCTTAGGTTATCTTTGTATGAGTGCTTATATTTTTATTGTATCATACTTGTGTGTGCTACTTTTGTTTTTCGTTATTTGGTTTCGACCCCAGCTGCTTACCTTGTGTAGTGCTTGGTTTCCATATGTCGGTGTCTTCGCTACCCCACATTGGCTTCACCGATGGTGCTAGTCATAGTACTCATAATTTAGCATCCGTTTCTTGGGCAATATATGCACCTACGAACAAGTTAATCAGTCTACACGATGTTTTCCTCGGTCATGCAACTAACAATATCGCAGAATATAGTGCAGTCATCGAATTGTTGACCGACGCTATTTCACTTGGTTGTATGACTTGATTCACAGTTAGTGGTACTACAACTAAGTAATGTCTATGCTATCCAAAGTCCTACTTTGTTACGGGTATATCTACGAATTCACCTCTTGGAACGTTATTTCGATTACATTGAATATCAACATATTCCTAGATGTCTAAATACATTAACAGATGCATTAGCTAATTATGTGTTAGACAGAAATTTGAGACACATGTAAATACAACCACAATTCACATTAAAGCAAGCTGGTAGAAGCCTCATGTATATATATATAACGATAAAAGTGTTTTACAAAAAAAAGTGTTTTTCGTCCGAAGACCAAATTATCAAAATATGAATCCCTTGGCTTCTACAAAATGGCATCAAGGATGTTGCTCACGATATCCCACTAATGCCCGTGCTACCCTACGAAGTAGTCGACTAAGTGAACCAGAAACACCCACAGTATGGCGCTGATAATGTCTCAGAATCTCATTGATGGAGATGTCCAAGATATCTGTGGTTAATCCCTCTAGGTTCTGCTCAACTGCCTCATAGTATTCAGCAACCCATCCTGCTACCACAACTGCTTCCTCTCGTCTCTGAATAGGAGATGTACTTGGAGGCTGGTGTGGCCCTACATATTCATTGTCAAAATAATTTGATTATTCATTAGATTGAAAGAATAAAAAACATCTTATATTTTAAAATTTACAAAATCATAAAAAAAAAACGTTTTTCTTACCTGCATCTCCCCACTGAAATCCCTCAAGTAGAACCAAGTCGGGGTCACCTTTGAAATCCAACCCATCATATGCATAATTTTCCACCATCAGGATCTGAGGCCTCAACCAGTCAAAGAATGCATCATTGTATTTGATGACGGGGCCCGCTACATGTCGAGCCATGAGGTTTCACCACCTCTTCATCCTTGGGTCTCATGGGGATGGTATGCACCACTCTACCTATGAACGTAAATAGGGGACTCTCTCTAAAAATAAATACACCAAAATATATCCATACCCAAATTGTTTAAGGTCACCCTTCTTGCATTTTGTTAGTTGTGTCTTCATGTTGTGAAGGACTCTGTCGCTCCAGTTGAACACCCTAGGTTCCATGCATTGCACGACATATTGAAAATAGATTTGGAGAGCCATGTGAGGAGATTCACTCCCTGCCATACGTGTGATGGTAAAAAGAATAGTCCAGAGGGGTAATTCCTAGACACCCCTGATGGAAACTTTTCCCTTGCATCTCTCTTCCTCGAGATCACAGTATTGACAAAGATACTCTCTCATTGGTAGACCACCACCTCTTCCTCCTATCAAAGTCACATGAGACCCACGACGAGATAACCCCGTCAAGAAATAGATATCTTCGATATATAAGGATAGTACATGGGCACCCACATGAAACATCTACTGGTCCACATCCCACATGTGGACTAGATACTCCAGTAGCCTCAATTGGGCCCTCATTCCCTAGATTTTAAAGAATTTCAGTAGCCCACATTGTTGGAGAGCATTTACAGTGCCCAGGTCATTCAAGTCATCATGGTCATCATATTTGTGCTCCCTCTCCCTCCACTCCAGTATTTTGATGATCAAATACCTACATTGGGACAATAAAAGGAAGTTAGCATCCTCGTTTGCTGCTTTGGAAAATTTCTGTTTGCTAAACGCATGTTAAGATTTTTTGTTTTTCGGCCGTACAGGAAAAGATTTAAAATAGTGCAGGGTTTCCACAGGTGAGACATAGAGCACCTGTGGAAATCATTGATTTCCGCAGGTCCCGATACTGGTCACCTGCAGCGGCCCCAGAGTGTGCCTACCGACCAAAAATTCAACTAAAAAACCATTTTAAACCGATAAAAATGAAATTTAATCTGATGAAAAGCAAGAGGACGAAGAGATTATTGTTTTGATGGAATTCATTCACTGAATGGTAACCCATTCCTCCCACAATTGACAGTCGAAGTCTGAGGTAAAAACAAGGTTTCTAGGCAAGTTTTGGGAAAAATGCAAATGAAATAGTAAAAAGAGGTTTTACTCCTATTTATTTCACTTTTTACTTTTTCTATTAATATTTTCTATTATTTAAATGTATTTTATCCAAAACCTAAAGGTCTAATGGTCTCGTGAGTATTTTGTTTTCTCGAAGATAGAGGGACTAGGATCCTGAACAATGAAGTATGGATATTCTTTCGTGATTTGTTTTTCTGTTCATCACATATACATATACTTTTTAGGGTTTTTCAGAACAACCTTGAGCTCAGTCTTTGTTCTTTCTCATTCTCGAAAATCAATGAGAATGCAACCAAGTATACTTTTGTCATCTTTTTGTACTCGTCATGGTAACATGGAAAGCGAAACCCATGGAGTATCCTTTAAACTATTTTCACGGTCCATAAAAACGAAAAGAGTGTCGAGCGACCTTGTTCTTTTCAGGCTCGTAAAAGTATTTGAATAAAATGTTTGATGGGTGATAGTTTATCAATTTTTCGGTCCCATCGAACTAATTTATGAAAAAGGAACTGGGAGAGTTCTCTTTAATTGTTTTTCAGACTCTCAAAACATGAAAACCCCCGAGTTTTCTCTCTTTGGACTCGTTAAACAAACATTGAAAGACCCATTTGGGATTGAACCACTCCTTCTTAGAGTTCGTTAAACATACTCTGAGGGACTCGTCTGAAGGATGAGATTATATCAACAAGCAAATGTTATCCTCCTCAAGCTTGCGTAAAAATAAACAGGTACTCACCAGAAATGGTGGGGGAAAATTTGGGAAATAAACATGTCTTTGACTTTGTGTTAGTGGCAGTAATAGTCTCTCTTGAACATGACACCCCCCTTCATCATTTGAATCCGGGTTGGGAAATCCATTTTTCTCTCATCCGACTTTCTACAAGTTCATATCTTGGGTCGTCTTTGATTCAATGTTGTCAAGACCATTTTCATTTCATTCATATGTTCAAGAGAAGTCCAAACAATCCCTCTCTTGAGTTGGCCATCTACAGTTGTCAATTCCTACCATGTTGGCCTTCCCTGTGTTAGTTTCGAATCATTTTCATACTTTGATCTATCCTAAAATCTGTTACTTATTTCATGTCATTGATGGGGGATACATCAAGGCTCTCTTGTGACATGTCTTTTCCTGTCAAATTCAACTCATCATCCGGGAATAAGACTTAGAAATCATTTAGTACCTTAGAGCCTGCATGCCTCAATGGTAGGTTTCTTTTCTTTCGACAGTGGATTCACATAATTGGTCCCTGATCGAGAGATTCTATCTAGTGTTTGACTTCATCTCATTTATTCACATTCGATGGATTGTACTGATGTACCTTAGGATTCATTGACATCAATGGTGATTTCCCTCGCAATTGTTAATGGTTTTCATCAATGACCAGTAATCAAGTGGTTTCTACCATGTTTGACTTCAACACATGTAATCTCATGGTTAGATTCATACTTACGGATGACAGGATTGAAGACCCTATATCTCATCATTTTAGTCCAGGTTGTGATGAAGTATTTATGATTTGTATTGACACATAGATCCACTTTGTATGTATCTTGGCTATGTCCGGATTTCAAGTTTGTTAACACATAGATCCACAGTGTATTCTTGGTGGCTATGTATCGTCTTGATGACATGGATCCACAGTGTATGATTGGTGGCCATGACTTACATTTATGACTTAAATCATTTGTAGTTTGAGCATGGGAATGCCTACCTCAGATATGTTATAATATTATGCATATGCTTGATTGTTTGTAGGTTCCCTATTGGTGCGCTCCTTGTTCCCAGCACACACACGCATTTTACAAAGTATTTCAGTTGTCATGAGTTCCAACCTCATACTTTGGGGGGCATTCTGTTACACATTATTTTGGTCACCCTGATGATGATTCTACAAACATGTGGTCAAGCTCTCAAAAGCATCTTTTGCATGAGAAAAATGATTGAATTCTTCCCCTACAAGGCATGCTTTTAGAATGACGTCATAGGCTAATAGTAGTACATAGTGCATAAATCCTTGATTTCTGCAGGCTACTCTATATCTAACTCACGAGGTTTCTACAGGCTACTATATAGGTAGGGTGCGACGACGTTTGAAAGATAAAGAAAGGAATAAGTTCACGAACGTTCTAGAAGGAGGATCTTCTAGAATGTGAGGTGGTGTCCATATGATTGTGATCCTACTGGCTTCTCTGATTTGGTGGGATCATCCTCATCTCTTTAACCACTTCTCCTTCTCCTATATAATGATAGGCTTCTCATGGAAAAGGTTAATCAAGATTGAGCAAAGAATTGTTGAAAGAATAGGCTGAAGACTGTGTGAAGGATCCCGTTGCAACTGATGCTTGAGGTCTCCATTTGTCCATCCATATTTTTTGGGTCATCTTCATACAAATTCAGAGCAAGTGTATGTGTGTGTTGGAACAAAGGACCACTGAAAGGGAACTTGCGAAATCAAGGCATTTTGGTTGTATCTTCCACTTTTACTTAATATAATACGGTGACATGTTTCTTTCCCGTAAAATCATTAGCATTTTATTACATGACTCCTTGATCACATGTTTAGATTTTCATTGAATATATTATTGTTGCTTTCACTTTGGTTGGTTTGTGTCATTGCAGATTTGATCTCACAAGAGAACCGGAGCGAAGAAGATACAACAAAGATATAAGGAAGTGATATCTAAAGGTATGTCATTCATTCCTTTTTTGGTCGTAAATTCAATGATTGTAACTTAGGGAAAACGTTATGTCATGTCTTGTTGTGTTCTAGATCCAGGTGGATCTAGGGAGATTATTTTATGTCTGCATTCACTGATTTATCCAATAACAGCCTAAAAACGTTCCTTTCAATTTGGTTGCACTGCAATATCATCATATCTAAGCCTACAAATGTTCATAATGTCCATTTTAGTAGGTTCTGTTCCTCCAAATATCTTTTCACTAGACCCAAATCTTGATGTAGACCATGACCTACACAACCACATAGAGTTGGATATAGATTTAGATGTTGACCTAGGGCTTGATGTATACAATGACATAGACCCCCTAGCTCCATATAATCCTAGGCATAACTTATACTCAATCCTTAACCCTATCTTAACTCAAGCCCTAAGTGCACTATGCATATACCTTGTGTACAACCCTTGCACCCACATCACCCACATCTTGGTGCTCTAACCATTTCTCTATCCTTGAAAACACTTTCAATCCTAACCCCTTAGGCCTTATTTGTACCCATACCCCTATACATATTTATTCATAAATATGTTTGGTGTATATTAAATGCTATATATGTTGCATTAAGAGTGTGCACACACCCCTGTGACTTGATTGATTTGGTTGTTTATGCACAATACGAAAGCACATGTGCTTTAGTACACACACATTCTAGGAATGCGTGCATGTTCCTTCTGGGCATTTTTTGGTGCCAAGCACACCCCACCTCATCTATCTCATGGTCGATACAGAATTGTGACAACTTTAGACAAAAACATCCCGCAGAGACATGCTTTACTTTTTTTAGTGATCTTGTTAGATTCATAAAGACTTTTGTGCTATTGCCAAACCATTGCAGGGAAATTTGGAAAACAACTTTGTCAAGAGAAATTGGAAATGTTGTTTGTATGTAATTGTGTCTTATTTGAATTGGAAGACAATTTTTTCCAAGTGAAATTGGAATTGTTGTTTGTATATTCTTGTGTCTTATTGGAATTGGAAGACAAATTTGTCGAAGTGCGATTGAAATTGTTGTTTGTATCTTCTTGTTTATTCTTGGACTTGGACGACAAATTTTTCCAACTGCAATTGGAATTGTTGTTTATATCTTCTTGTGTCTTCTTGGAATTGGAAGACAAATTTGTCCAATTGCAACTGGAATTGGAATTGGAATTATTAGATGTGTCTTCTTTTGTAATACAAAAACAAATTTATCCAGTTGGTTGCGCCTTATTACATAATACAAAGACAAATTTTTGGTGGGTTTTTGGAAGCCAATTCTTATCTTTAAACATGGCTAACCACCGGATTCTAGAAAGAAAGTCGAGAGAAAAAAACCCGATTGAAAAGGTAGAAGAAGAAAGAGAAAAAAACAAAGTTATGTATGTCAAAGCGTAGGATTTTAGAAGAGGGAAATCCAATTTCTAGCGGAATAGATTCTGTCATTGTTTCTCCTCCATCACCATAAGTAAAGAGAAAGATTCCATTAGAGAGAAATCCAAACAATATCTCATCAAGAAAACTTTTTGTGGATGACCAAATGATGGAGGATTTGCTTGGAGTTGATTATACAATGGATGAATTTAGAGAAGCAATTCGTGTACAACATTGTGGTGAACAAGTTCCCATGGTGCAATCTCTTGTTGGAAAGTCAAATGTTCCATAAACTAGATAGTCCCATGTCCACTCTCCTCCCACAGTTGATCCGCCAGTGATTGAAGGGGAAATAACTACAACATTGTTAACTCCACAATGGGGAGGTCAAGAGTCCTAGAATAGGGTTTCATTGTTCCTACGTAGATTGATCATTGTGTGATGAAGAACTCCTAAATGCATTCAATTCAATGAAAGTGGTATAGAATCACTTTAAGGTAAGTTACCTAACCGAACTATTCTTTATCACTCTTATAAAATCATTCAAGAATATTTTGAGCCAAAATTTGATGCTGTTAAATGTCAATTATTTTTATCTTTGTTAAAATCTATAAGTTTGACTGCTATTAGGAGAATTTTAGGCATTAAAATAGTCAATAGTGTATAAACAAGTCATCATATAGTATGAAACCTTGTATATTCTTTTCAAATAATTGGTAAGAAGTTTTGTTCTAAAGACCACAATGTAGCCTGGGGTGTCTTGTCTCAATCAATGGTTAGCAAGATCACAAGAAAACATTGTTTTCTACAAAAAACCTCTCACCCCTTGAAATCCAATGTCAAAACCCTTAGAAAGTATTCTCATAGACGAGATAGCCTCAACACAGGTGCCCCAACATATTTGTGTGCCTTCATTGGAATGTTGCCTCATTCTCACATGAAGTTAATTGGAGTGGTTAAGGGACTAGTTCAAGATTTCTAGCATGAGAACACAAGGCCCTCTTCCAACCAAAAATATGTACTAAAATTGAGAAGGGGATCTTGGAACCATGAACCCCATATTAAACACTATATTGACATCACATAGACATGATTCTCTGGTAGATGGGGATTCACTAGCAGATGGGGCACTAGGTTGTACAACCTGCTCCGATACAACCTCTACAATGGCAGTCTTTGTCGATGGGGAAAAAAGTGGTGGTGGGGGTGGGTGGTAGAAAGGTGGGTTATGATGGACCCTCATAGGTTGTACAAGTGATTCCAACACCTTAGTCCTATGGAAAGGAAACCCAGAAACAACACCTAGGTGCCTAAGGGGTGAAATACTACTATACCTAGCAAATATATTAGCGGACTGCATACATATGAATAAAATTGAACTATTAGTACCAAATAATAAAATTCAAAAACATAAACACAAATAATTTGAGAATTATATGATATTTAACTTTAAACATGATACCTGTGACGTTGGTGACTTGTCCATCCCAGATGGACAATGCTTGATATCACCTGGTGCCAAATCCTGTAGAAACAAGAGAACATATAAAATTTTTGAGGATGAGATAAAATAAAGAAATGACTATGATGAATCTATCAAATGTGATACATACCTGTGTGTACGATGCACCCAATGAACATGTTGCCTCTACTATTGCATCAATGGCGGGGCTAGGAACTAATGCATCCATAGGCATAGAGGGTATGTTGTTGGGACATGACCACTAAAAAACAACATACAATCAAATATCTATATAAATAAACAAAATAAAAACTAAATATATAACGATGAAGAACATAGAGACAGTTAAGATACTAACCTCCTCCATGAAGTTATGTTGTGCACTGGGCTCTATAGTCCCATAAAATGTATGCCTGTAGATCGAGCATTTGTGAGGCTCACATGGATTACTGTTATGTCCATGTGCCCTCTCTTCCTTGTAATTTCCTGTGCATGTTGACACTCCAACTCCTCTATCAATGTCACTGGTAGGCACCTCCTGCTAATATAGTGCAATAAGGATACGAGTCAAAGAGGAGATGTCTAGATGTACTTGTTGCAAGTTCTCTGCAACATGAGGATGTTGGGTAGGGGGGTTAGGCCTTCGTCTGGGGGGACAAGGACCTAATTCAAGGTCGCACCTGTCATTCTCTTGTCCCTATGTAGACCCTCGACCCACCCCATGGAAGTCACCAATGTCAAAGTAGTTGGCATGCTTACCCATAATAAACTCAACCCATAATTTTCTCAGAAAATATAAGGGCATCTCCCTGTTATTGCAGGGAGGTTTATCAAAAACCATGTACCACCTATCCATCCATATTTGATTAATTTGGGGATGGATGCACCAGTCAATGGAGACATGTTTCCAAGTCAATGGTATTTCTTGTCCATTTATAGGATCCATAAAAATAGACAATATTTGTTGTTTTGAAATGCCTAGTTCTTTGAATTGCTTTCTATCCAAACCAGTGATATAGTACTCATACATTCGTGCCCTATAATCGTAAATAGAGGTCAATTTACCTTGGTCACTTGTAATGGAATGCACAATGATATCCAAAGAAGTGGCCAAGGAGACTCTGTCAGGCTCTCTAGTCTCCCTTAATTGTTCCTCAAGGGTTCGTAATATAAACAAACCCTCATCAATTTCAATGTTTACATTATGTGGTGGTGGTGGGTTGGGGTTTTGATCTTCTTGGTTTTCTTGTGAGGGGTTTAAATTGTCTTAGGGTTCCATTTTATTATATATGTTACAATTTAAAAGCCATGACATGTAAATTAGGTTCATTTTTTATTTAAAATACAAAATTACTTTTTTTTTTTAAATTTAGATTACTGGGAGAAAATTACTAAATTGGAATGACTAAATAGGATTAAAACTAAGAAAAATGTAACATACATGGACATGGTGTCCCCCTCCTCCATTTATTCCTCTTCTCTATCTCCACTATATTTTTCCAATGAGAGAAGTGTGAGCGGGATTTGGGCACAAATCGTACTTGGGCCCTTAATATATTTTTATTAGTAAGATCGTGCACATGGTTTTCCCACTATACCTAGGTGTAAATATATGTGGAGGTTCGACCATATATTAACCTATATGTATAGCAATGCATGTGCGTTCCTAATAACATGCACGTGTTCTTGCGAGTGTGCATTCTTAATCATGTCGTTGCCACTTTTTCGGCCACCAAGTTCTTGCACTCACCCTTAGACAACCTTGTCTTACATTATCAGTCATACATATCACTGTAAAATACTATGTTGATGTTTTAGGCACAACCCTGGAAGAATAAAATAAAAACACACAAAAAATTAGCCTTATGCTTAGTCTAAGAAATACAAACACAAATCCTTAAGAGAAATTATGCGACATGAGAAGAAGAAAGAAAATGAAGAGATTTATTTGCAAATGAGAAATTCAGTTTCATATCAAAGGATTAACAATGCTATTATGGTGATCTCACCTTTTCTTTTATGGTTCTCTCCTTTTAAATATGCTCCCAATGCTTCTTTGAGATGTTTTTCCCTAACAATTAGGGTTTATATTCTTTTGAAAGTTTCCCACATGCTTCTTATTTTTAGAATGAAGAGTAGATCCTATAAATAAATGATCTTCTAAACACTCATTAATGAATTAATTAATTGAAATTCATGCCTCCAAGTGTGACCCACTTCATCTTTTTATAAAATTTATTTAATAAACTTTTATTTTCTAAACTTTGAAGTTGACTGCCTAAAAACACTGATAGTATTTTAATTTTCCAAGCATGATAACTGACTTCTCAAACAAGAAAACAATTCTAGAAATAATATTCATTATTTTTTATTTTCAATGAGTCATCCTAAGAAAAATTTGGAGGTTTAGATCTCAACTTATGGCCTCGGGAGGTCGAGGTTCCAAATAGATTTCCCAAGAAGCTATGAAAAGAGAGATGAGTGTTATTTTAATTTATAGAATTATTATGTTCAAATAAACCATCAAAACATATTCTATTGTATTCCTTGTCAAATTTCCTTTTCGACGAATGCTCGTTTTTCCAAAACAGACACCGAGAACTAAATATATGAGCTTAGGAAGTTCTTTGTCGAGGAGTCCTCAATCTGGTTCATGGATAAATATTTTCCCTTAATTTAATTCTTCCCTTTTTACTCCCACATTCATTTAGGAAGGGAAAAAATTATTGTTTATAATGAATATGCCTCCTTTACCATTCATGTGTGAAATAAAGGAGCCCATGGAAGCCTTAGTGTAGCTCTCATGCCTTAGAAAAATTCATGCCTTGGTAATATTTCGGTTTCCTAATAACTAACCAATCATCGCTCAATCAACCTGTGAATGCATGACACATCACATCCAATCACCACCCAATTACCTGCCATGTCATTATCCAGTCATCTCTATCCGTACATGTGTCACCCGGGGGTAGGTCCATGTAACTTTCACATGTCATCTAGGGATAGGTCCATATAACTACCACATGTCCAAAATGGTAGGTCCACGAAAAGGGGGAAGAAACTTAGGATAAAAAACAATGTTGAAAAATTAAATGAAGTGTTCGTGGAGTTAAAGAAATGCGAAGGTAAAGGAGGTAGGTGAGGAGATAAAACTTCAAGACATGGGGAAGTGAAAAGTTTAAGGGGGAATGAGAGTAGAGTGGAAAGAAGGAAAAATGGATAACTATAAAGTGGCTAAGGAAAACAAATCAACAAAAGCATCCTAGAAAAAAATTATTGCAGAAATTCGAAGAGGACTTGCTTGAAGAATAAAAACCCTAGGATTGATGCTTTGATACCAAATTTTATGAACCAACGCCTTGAGAATGATAAAAAAAACAATGAATAACAATCCACTTCGAGGGAGAAACATCATTTTACAATATATTCAATGTACAAGATAAGATATGATGAGATAATATGCTTCTAAGATTAGGTCTCCTTGGTATATGTATAGGAGATAAATGGTACAATTATAATGAAAGGGTACATTGAAGGGTTCTATTCTACATACAAATATAACACTAGAAATATAATAATTCAATATCTAGGGATTGATAAGGGGTTTTATACATAACATGGGGTTTTATCTAGGGATTAACATCTAACCTATGGCCTATGATGGACACCAAGCTCACAAAATCGACTTCCTTTCATCCCCAACTAGATGGACAAACAAAATTACTCAACTAGATGATTGTGCATATCCTACACATGTACAACTCGAAGCATCCACTTACATGAGATGAGAGTCTTCCATATTTTCAACATAGCTATAACATAGTCGTCCATAACTCTATTCACCATAACCCTTTTAAAGTGTTCATGGGGTTCCAACCGTTGGACCCCATTGATATAGCTATCTCCATTATGTCTCCATCAATAGAGTCCTCCGACACTTAGCCTGAGGTAGACAAAGAATCCAAATTTGTTGAACGGATCCAACACCTCCAACAACAAGTCCATGATATATTGAAGAAGGTCAATGCCAAGTATATGCAACGACATGACCACAATCGGGTTCCTTGCAAGTTTTAGGTCGGTGGCAATGTATGGTTTCATTTGTATAAAAAGCGCTTCACACATTATGCATAGGAATCTTAGACCATTCCAATATGGGCCTTACACCATCACAAAGGTTGTGGGTGACAACGCTTTCGAATTGAGTATTCCCCCTTTCCTTGGATTACATCAAGTATTTAATGTGGAGCTACTTCAACCATATTTCCCACCTCTCTTGGACACATAAGAGGTTCCTAATTAATTACCCCCTACAAAACTTAACCTTGGTTGCATTGCACGAGCTCGAGTGGATCAGATCATGGACACCGGGATGAAGGGAACCTACCAAAAGAACATACGACTCTATCAGGTTGTCAAAGTAGGCCAACTACTTCAACAAAGAAAATGGCTCACCAAGGTTCATATTCAACAAAATTTTCCCCATATCCTAAGGTAACTTGACAGAATGGGGACCATTGCTTTGTAAGGGGGAAAGACTGATCAACTCAACTAAAAACAAATAAATTTAAAACATAATCAACTATTTTATTTTCGAGTCTATAAATTGAACTTCTATTTTTTTTAAATGTTTTTATTTATATGAAAAACCAAGTAAGCACACAAAACACAAGGAAAAAAATTATATTTTCACATCAAATAATTTATTTTTAATCTAAATTATGATTTTGAAAAGAACATATGGGGATCCTGTAGTGTTTTGTAGGCATCATCTAAGTGGATAGGGTTTACCCTATCCATTGCTTGTTCCCGCTATTCCCTGAATCAAACGAGTGTTTGATGCATGTATGTATTCCCTTGTCGGTCATCCCCTTCATTTCAAGTTGGATTCTCATTGGTCTGAGTTTCTCTAACCACTAACATTGTGTTACAATTGCTTCATCATGGACAAGACTTGAGGACCTTCTGCTTCAGAAGAATAAGATTTTTCTTTTTTGATTAGATCTTCCATATCTGCTGGTGGGAAACATCCTAAGAAACCTAGGTTTGTTAGTAAGATTTAATCTATTTGTAATCTAGACATGGTGTTGTTTGAGGGAAAAAAATCTATAAATTTTTGCATGAGAAAGACTTGGTAGGGAAATTTCTTGGCCTCTAGCCTAATCCTTGAGTAGTTGAAGAATAGGTCGATGATGTTCCTGAAGTATTATTATGCTTTATTGTGAAACGACTTTCTTTGTATGCATTTTGGATAGTAAATAAGAGAAATAAATGGTCTTTAGATCGGGCCCCTACTTCATAGGCACTAGGGGAATGTTCATTTTCCACTGGACTCTTAATTTTGATCCAAATATGGAAATATTTTCTACTTCCGTTTGGATTAGACTATTGCACCTTCCCATTATTTTTGGGGGGAATGAATTCCTTTAAAATTATAGGAAATAAGTTGGGCAATTACATTACCCATGTTGAACCAAAATCAAATATTTCCACTTGTGCTAGGATTTGCATGTAAGTAGATTTTGAAAAGGGCCTACATAAGGGGATTCAACTTGAATTATATGCAAGCCCTTGACTACAAGCAGATTCCATACAACCCTAACTCATGTCATGAATATGACCACTTTGTTAAAAATTGTCCAAAAGAAAAAGAAACCCATCCATCTTCTAATAATATTTGTCCTAAAAATAATCCTAAGCAAGAACCCTTTAAGCACGTTTCAAGAAGGTGTAAGAAACAACAAAGTCAATCAAAGAAGACCTCCTCAACGTAGCAGTGAAAGTAGTAGCCTAGAAAGGATTTTGAGCTCAAGATGGTTTGGAATATGCAAAGGGATTTTTGTGAAAATAGTCATCCAAAGCAAAGTCATCTAAAAAAAGTTTACTTTCATCAAGCAAAAAGTACGAAGTTCTAGGGAACTTAGAGGAAAAGGAAATTGAGCAAAAAGTTGAAATGAAGCAAGTAGTGCACCTAAAGTCTATTAATGGTTTGGATCCATCCTCGAGGAACTAGCAAACAATGAAAAAATTGAAAAGGATAAATAAAGATGAGAAAAAAGAAGATACAGAAGAATGAGAGGAGGAAAATGAGGAAGTGGAAGAATCACAAGAAGAAGAAG